>JAFJYI010000560.1:0-33303 GCA_019022655.1 Acacia acuminata
AATATGTGTGCTTTATGTTTCAACAAATATCTTCCAAGTTCCTGCTGACTGCTCATACATAGATAAAGGCCAAGCAAAAAAAAAAAAAAGACCAAGCATAAAGAGAATCTGGCCTAACTAGCCGCCCTACGAGCTAAATCTAAAATTTCGGGTCGATTTTTAAACCCTAAGCCCCATGTATGGCTAAACTAAGCCTAATCTCGGACTGCTTAGCCCAATTTCACTTACATAGGACCAAAAGCCGCTGAAAAGACGGGTTATAAAAACATATACATAGTAATTATATATATATATTGAAAAGTATTTCTCTAAAGGTTATCTACAGCCGACTTCTAAACCACGCCAAGGTTCGAATAATGTAATATATATTGTAATTTTAGTGAGAATTAACGAAGGGTGTAAAATTATGGCACCTAAAATTTTAAACACACCCTTCATTAATCCCAAAACGACGCAGTTTTGGGTCACTGGAGATAGCAATTTACCTGGCAATTACTAGAAAAATCCTTTACCCATATTTATTGAGAGATTCAATTCAAAAATGAATCAATAATAAAAGACAAAACAGGACATAAATGAGACAGGTTACATAGCAGTATATACTTGTAAACTGTTTTGAGCACAAAAATACTTGTAAACTGTATATTTTTCACTTTCACTTCAAGCAAAAATATGTTTCACTTTCACAGTGCTTTTAGTGTCAGATCGATGTAATACTATGTGCAAGTATTATTAATGTTTTATAAAGAAAAGGTATTATTAATGTCTTTACTTAAAACCCTACCTCCTCTTCTGCTATACATCTCATACTTACTTCACCTACCACTCCTCTTAGCTCTGCTTCTTCGGCTGCTACAATACAAACAAACATTTTTATTAAGGTAATCGATTGAGATGCAAATGAAGTTAAATGTTGAAAAAAATACTAGATTATTATCTAAATAATATAGATATATTCATGATATATACAAAGGTAGATCATTTAATTAACAAATATATCATCAAGTTGTAAGATTTATATTATTAAGTATCAACGTTGATATCTATTAAGCTCTTTTTATAAAAATAAAAATTAAACTCATTTCATTTTTTTCAGGATATAATAAAATTTTTAAATTTTATTAAAATTAAACGAATTTTTTTTTAACTCACAAAAATTTCTTCAAAAATAAAAATAAATCATTTAATTTTTTTATTTAACATATATAATAAAATATAAAACACCTTGAATTTTATTTAAATCATATAATTATATTCTTAATTAAAACTTTTGCACTTGTTTCTTGGATGCGATTAATGAGAAAGTTAACATTTTCCCATTAGCCTTTTGAAGATCTCACATACAACTATGGACCCGTATGTTTCCTTGTTTTGGAAATAGTTCCTTTGGGAAAAAAAAAACAAAGCTTTTTTGACAATCTATTTTTAGTGAAAATTACAGCATTCTCTATTCCCTTTATTTTCATTTCTTTTTTTATTTTATTAAGTTGAATGTTTCGCTTTTTTGGAGTATGTACAAATTTTCTCTTAAAGAGAGAAACATCAAAGATGAGGGAGAAATACTCTTAAACCATAACATTGGTTAATAAGAAAGATGCTATAACATTTCTAATATATATTTTTTATCGTCCTTAATATAAGATTTAATTGGTAATGTAATTTAAACTATGACCATTTTTACAAGTTAGTATATATGATAACATGCTTAGAGTTTTAAACTGTGTTTGTAGGTTGACATAATCAACTCAAGCTGCTAATACAACACAAGATTCAAAATTTATCCCAGTTGTAAGCCCTCGCACATAAAAACAAAACGAAAGATTTAAGATAGATAAAGAGAGAACAACCCCTGTAATCTAAAAATAAAAAATCTGGCAAGAACCTTGGATAAAGGTTCATTGAAAGTAGAACAACGTGAAAGGATAGAGATTTCATCATCAAATAATAATGAAAAAAAAAAAACCTAAGCTTATACCCATATTCCCATCCTAGATATTTCGGATAATAATGAAAAAAAAAAAACCAAAGCTTATACCCATATTCCCATCCTAGATATTTTGGGAGAGTTCAGAGCACAAGCGTGAAGGAGAAGACGATGGCAATGCCTGAAGAAGACGACAATTAGGGACGATGATGATGAGAGGACAAATAGGAAAAAGTGAGTAGGAAGAGTGTTACAACTCAGAAAAGTGCCTAAAGGCTTCATAATTTTTCAAGATTATGAAGTCTTTTTTCAATATTATTCAAGTATTTTTAAGATATCTTTTTTGTACCGGTCGGTGCTTTGAAGTTTTTTTTTTAAAAGATGATGAAGTATGTTTTTTTAGTACTAGTCAATATCTTGAAGTATTTTTTTAATATCTTTTAAGTTTCAGTTAGTGCCTGAAATAATTTTTCCAAAAAAAAAAACAAGAGAGTTTCATGCATAGGAACCCAGCGGATGATAAGGCACGTAGGACCAAAGCCGCTCCCAAAGACAGGTTATAAAAACATATACATAGTACTATATATTTATGGGGGAAAATATTTTTCCAATCATTGGAGATAAGTTATTTACAGTTACCCCTAAAACTGTTAGTTCTCAATGTGTTTTGATGATTAACAACAATTGTAAACATAGGTTGAAGCTTCTGCAACATCTGCGTGAAAAACCATTTATCAAGTTGCTTACTCGAGTAAAGGAAAGCTTACTCGAGTAAAGGACTGTTAAAGGATTGCCCAATTGAGTTTTACACGCACTTACTCGAGTAAGGAGAAAATATACTCGAGTAAAGGTCGTCGTAAAGCTAATGCATTTTTCAAGGTATTTACTCGAGTAAAGGATCACATACTCGAGTAAATGTCAACCCGAGAGCAAATGTGTTTTTCAAATTAAGGCTTACTCGAGTAAAGATTTATATACTCGAGTAAAGGCCATCCAGAGCTATCAACCTTTTAAAGATAAATCAATACTCGGAGTATAGAAATACATACTCGAGTATTGGTCTTACCGAGAGCAAATGAACTTTTAAACTTGAGTGTATACTCGAGTAAACAATTGGCTTACTCGAGTAAAGGGTCTTACGTAAAAAGTTCCCAAAGTTTTATAAACTCGTGCTTACTCGAGTAAGAGTTTCCATACTCGAGTAAAGAACTTTTAAAATGATTTTCAACTTAACTCATGCTCGTGCTTACTCCAGTATGAATTTGCTTACTCGAGTAAAGAAGCATTTTTCACTTAGAGATTTCAAGCAAATAGTTGCTTACTCGAGTACACTATTAACTTACTCGAGTAAAGACCTTGGTTTCAAAAGCTCAAGTCTCGATGGTTTGCTTTCGGAAGTCACTTACTCGAGTATCCTTTTGATACCGCAAGTAAAGACTTTTTCACACAGTGACTTACTCGAGTAACCAAGAACATACTCGAGTAAACAACGCTGAAACCAATTTTTGAATTTCACGAATTTGCATATCACTCTTGTTTGATCTAATTGCTTTCATGAATCACTCACTTATGTTCCGAGATATGTTTAACAAGTTTATTGAGTGAATTTCGGTTAAGCAGATAAAGATTATTGAAGGTCAAAGCCATAAAGCAAAAAGTGTGCAGAGCATTAAATGCACTCTCGCAAATCCACCTTCTTTTGGTTAACCCACGAGCACGCATTCTCAACGGCCAAGAATGCTTTCTTCATCAAGTAAAATCTTCTCCAACGGACAAATCCTCGAGTTCCACCTCGGACCATATTAGCACCTGGATTAGTTGGAGGTTAGAGAGAAGATGACCGGACTTAATGCTAATCACCTACAACGGTTGGATTCACCATTCAACGGTCATTTAATGTTCTCTACCTATAAATAGAGTGCATTAACTTCTTCTCAAGCTGACACACTTACTAAGAGCGAAAATTCATTGATTGCCATTTATTGTGTTCGGTTTACATCTATATTGTATCAATCGATACTTGCACTTGATGATCATTTTATCTCGCTCTCCGAGAGAGAGTTCTATCGTAAATCATTTATTGATTGAGATAACCATAAGTCAGGACTTAGTGGTTGGGTGTATTGATTACAACTTGTAAGGGGGAGTGAGTTCTAGAGAGAGAACTACTCTTGAGTACGAGTGTGTAATCGGTTTGTGAGTATAGTGGATTGAAAATCCCAAGTGTGGCTTGGGGACTGGATGTAGGTCAAAGATAAGACTGAACCAGGATAATTTCTATTGTGCAAGCTTTCCTTCCCTTCCTCCTCTGTCTATCTCTGTTTTCATTTCTTCAAAACAGAGCATATTTCTAAAAGTTTTTAAAATACCCAATTCACCCCCCCTCTTGGGTATATAGCTCCATTTACATTTGGTATCAGAGCAAGGTCTTCTCTTAAGAGCTTAACAACTCGAGAAGGATCATTATGGAAGGTATCTTACCTGATGGAGCTTCTATCAACAGGCCACCCGGTTTCAATGGAGAGCATTACTCCTTCGAAAGCAAAATTCAAAGTATTTGTGAATGCGAGTATGATGGGTCATGGAGAGTATTTGAAAGAGGAAATTATGAGCCATCAACCGTTGAAGATGGAGTTAGAGTTCCTAAGCTTGAAGAAGAATATGATGAGAATGACGGAAGAAGTGTCACACTCAAAGAAGGCTGTCCTACTTCTTCAAAGTGCTCTTAGCCAACAAGAGTACTTTCGTATTTGCAATCTATCTTCTGCAAAACAAATGTGGGATGCTCGAGATAGCTCATGAAGGAACAGCTGAGTAAAGCAAAAACAGAGTCAATACTCTTATGATGAATATGACCTTCTACGAATGAAGCATGGTGAATCCATTGGTGAGTTCCAGCTAAGGTTCACCCATCTCATCAATCAACTTGCCGCCTTGGGAAAAGAATATGACCAACCAGTCCAAGTAAGGAAGATCTTGAATATCCTTAACAAGGAATGGGAAGCAAAGGTCACAGCTATTGAAGAGGCTCGAGGAGAGTCAATGACGTCGATGAGTGCTCTATTCGGAAGTCTCTCCGAATATGAGGCTAAACTCAAGTTCAAGAAGGGACTTGATGAAGCTCATGGCAAGAAAGCAGGAATTGCCCTCAAAGCCGCAAGAGAAGTTAGAGACTCAGATGGGGAAAATGAGAATGAAGACGAAGATGAAGAAATTGGCATCGGGTCCGAAGATTCAAGAAGTTCTACAAGAAGGACCAAGGCTTTAAGAAGTTTCACAAGGGTAGCTCCAGCTTATGAGGCAAAGAAGCCAATCATCTGCTACGAATGTCGAAGCCTGGCCACATCAAGTCCGAATGTCCTCACCGAACGACAAAGATAAAGAAAAGAAGAAGTTCAAGAAATACAAGAAGAAAGCTTATGTCTCCAAAGATCGGGGTGATAGCTCATCCGATGAAGATGATGAGGATGAGGAAGAGAAAGCCAATATATGCCTAGTTCTTGAAGAAGAAGAGCAACGTGCTAAACTTGAAGAGGTATATGATTGCAAACCTCCTTATGATGATCTGTTTGATGAATATATGACCGTGCAATTTGAATTTGAAAAACTTGCTGAAAAATATTTCAAACTCAAAAAAACAAATCTTTCTCTTGAATCTCAAGTTGAAGAATTGTCTTCTTCGTAAAATACTATTTGTAAAGATTGTCCCGATCTGAAGAAAAAGAATTCATATCTTACAAAGGCACTTGAGAAATTCACTAGAGGAAGTGAAATGCTCAACGTCATTTTAAAACAAAGAACGTTTTATAAATGATAGATCAGCGTTGGTTACGTGATTGCATTTTGATAGAAAGAAAGGCAAGAAGAAGAGTGGTCAGAAAACATACATGAACTATTTTACAAAATCAGTTCACTCTTCAAATCCTTTGCACATTGCAACTCGTAATAAGAAGGGTCATTCTACTTCATCTTGCTTTCATAAAAAGGAAAGAAAAATTAAACCAAACTGGAAATTATCAATGGGTACCAAAAGGAACTTATGTTCCTAAGGTCAAAACTAACTCCAAAGGACCCAAGAAAAGATGGGTACCTAAGGCTTGATCCCTTGAAAATTGCAGGTTTGTCTTAGAGCATCAAGACCCAACAAGTGGTACATTGATAAGTGGGTGCTCAAGACACATGACGGAGATGAATCAAAGTTTCTCTCAATCAAATCAAAGGATGGTGGTAGAGTCACATTTGGAGGAGACCAATCGGGTAAAATTGCTGGAATTGGTGAGATAGGAAACAATGAAGGTCCTCTCATCAAAGATGTCTACCTTGTAGAAGGATTGTGTCACAACCTCCTAAGTGTGAGCCAAAGCACCGACAAGGGTAACTTAGTTATCTTTGATTCAAATGAATGTTTGATTGTTAGAAAGGATTTAGTCCCCATTGACGATTTGAAAACTAAAGCTTTATTTAGAGCACCTAGAGATGGAAATTGTTATACTCTTAACCTCTCTAGCAATGCTTGAGTTCAAAACCGCTTTGTTAGTAACTTGAATGAGAGTTGGTGTGGCATAAACGATTAGCCCATGTTAATATGTCTCAACTTGACAAGTTGCTGAAAAAGGATTTGGTCATTGGTATTCCTAAATTGAATTTCAAAAATGACATAGTTTGTGATGCTTGTCAAAAAGGAAAAACAAACTAAATCCTCTTTTAAAGCAAAAAATGAGATCTCAACTAATAGACCTCTTCAATTACTTCATATGGATCTAGTTGGACCAGCTAGAGTAAAAAGTCTTGGTGGAAATCTTTACACCTTGGTCATAGTTGATGATTACTCTAGATTTGCTTGGACAATATTTTTATCATCTAAAGATGAAACGTTTGATCAGTTTGTTACCTTTGCCAAAAAGGTCCAGAACGAGAAAGGCTTTGCAATTTCAGGTATAAGGACTGATCATGGTGGCGAATTTGAAAACAACGCTCCGAGTACCGTGACAATGTGGGAATTGATCACAACTTCTCGCCCAAGGACTCCTCAACAAAACGTGTGGTTGAGAGGAAGAATAGAGTCCTCACTGAGATGGCAAGGGCAATGTTAAATGAAAACAACACTTCTCAAGTGTTTTGGGCTGATGCGATGAGTACGGCTTGCTACATCTCCAACCGAGCCTATTTGAGGAAGAAGCTGAACAAGACCCCATATGAACTCTACAAGGAAAGGAAGCCAAATCTCAGCCACCTACATGTCTTTGGATGCAAGTGCTATGTGCACAACAATGGTAAAGAGAATCTTGGTAAATTCGATTCCAAAGCCGATATAGGTATCTTCATTGGTTATTCAAATAGGAGTAGAGCTTTTAGAGTTTTTAATACTCGCACTCGTATTGTTGAAGAATCAATACATGTTGTTTTCTCGTGAATCCAAAACCGATAAAGCCTTGGACAATGAAGAAGAAAATGTTTTCAAAAATCAATTCTTTTCGAAAACTACTCCCGCTTCTATTGAAAATCCGAAAATGTTTTTGAGGCTGATCCCCAAAACTCTATTGAAAATCCGATCGACTCAACCTAGAGCTTGGAAATTTATTAGAAATCATCCTTTAGACCAAGTTATAGGCAATATTAATCGGGAGTAAGAACCAGAAATAGTACCTTGAATGAAGTAACTTTTTCTCGCATTTATATCTCATATAGAACCCTCTAAGATTGATGAAGCCCTCTCGGATAATGATTGGGTGATAGCAATGCAAGAGGAGTTACATCAATTTGACAGTAAATCATGTTTGGGATTTGGTACCTAGGCCCAAAGATCATCCGGTCATTGGCACCAAATGGGTATTCAAGAACAAACGTGATGAGTCTCGCAATCATTGTCCGCAACAAGGCAAGATTGGTTGCCAAAGGCTATAATCAAGAAGAAGGAATTGATTATGAAGAAACTTATGCTCCAGTGGCAAGATTGGAAGCCATAAGAGTACTTCTAGCCTTTGCATGTGTAAAAGGTTTTAAACTATATCAAATGGATGTGAAAAGTGCTTTTCTGAATGGTTTTATACAAGAGGAAGTTTATGTAGAACAACCTCCCGGTTTTGAAAATGAACATTGTCCAGATCATGTGTATCGTCTCAAGAAGGCTCTATATGGCCGAAACAAGCTCCTAGAGCTTGGTATGAGCGATTAAGCAAATTTCTTCTAGATCAAGGCTTTGTTAGAGGAAAAGCAGACACAACTCTTTTCATAAAGAGTAATAAGCTAAATGAAATCTTAATGGTTCAAATATATGTGGATGATATTATATTTGGTGCTTCTAATGATGCTTTGTGTGAAGAATTTTCAAAGACTATGCAGGGAGAATTTGAGATGTCCATGATGGGAGAGCTCAACTATTTTCTTGGACTGCAAATCAAGCAAAGAAAAGATGGGATATTCATTTCCCAAACCAAATATCTCGAATGATTTGTGAAGAAATTTGGGATGGACCAAAGGCAATGGTGCCGACACTCCTATGAGCTCAACTCGCTTCACTAGATCTTGCTGATGAGGAGGGCAAAGATTTCAACATCACAAAGTATAGAGGAATGATTGGATCACTTCTCTATCTTACAGCGAGTCGCCGGACATCCAATTCGGTGTTGGGATGTGTGCAAGGTTCCAATCCGCTCCAAAAGAGTCCCATGCCGAACAAGTAAAGAGGATATTCGATATCTCTCGGACACAAAGACTCTTGGACGTGGTTTCCCAAAGGTCAACCGGAACACTTGGTGGCATACTCAGATTCGGATCATGCCGGCTACAAGACAGATAGAAAGAGCACAAGTGGCCAATGCGAATTCTTTGGCAACTCACTTGTCTCTTGGTTCAGCAAGAAGCGCACATCCGTGGCCGTGTCCTCTACCGAAGCCGAATATGTGGCTGCCTCAAGTTGTTGTGCTCAAGTGCTATGGTTGAAGCAACAACTTGCTGACTTGGGAGTTCACTTGAAGGAAATCCCAATTTTGTGTGACAACACAAGCACAATAAGCTTGGCCAAGAATCCGGTGCAACATACAAGAACCAAGCATATTGATGTGAGGCATCACTTCATTCGGGATCATGTCCAGAAAAGAGATGTCAAAGTGATGTTCATCCCAACTCATCTCCAACTTGCGACATCTTCACAAAGCCTCTAGCCAAAGAACCTTTCAATTTCATAAGAAGAGAATTGGGAATGGTAAACCCCAATGAGTTGTAAGCATTTCTTATCCAATTTAATGTTAGTAGTGTGTTTGATGATTAATCCTTACTAACTTAAGCATCGGAGCGTATAGAAATTGTTTTTGCAGGATTTTCTGATGTTTCAGAGGTTTCTTACTCGAGTAAAATATATTGTACTCGAGTATGCACGATGCAGAAAGCAAATTCAGAGGTTCAGAAATGCTTTACTCGAGTATGTCAGAGTTTACTCGAGTATACAAGAGGCAGAGAGCGCATTGCTGAGAACAACGAAAGGTTTACTCGAGTATGTTGAAACTTACTCGAGTAAGGACCTATTTAAGCCAAACTCGAAGACATGGCGAAACCTACTCGAGTATGTTGGTGGCTTACTCGAGTATGGGCATCGGGCTCTTCAAAAATTCACGCGACATTTTTGAAGTCCGTGTCGTTTACTTCCATCTTTACTCGAGTATGTAAATGAAAGTATTGTTTACTCGAGTAAGCAAGAACTTACTCGAGTATGGGCGTTCGTCTATATATACCGAAACGACGTGTTCTTACATACTCGCATCTTTACTCCAAAGAAAGTCCTAGGAAACGCGACTTTCTCTCTTCCTCTTCCTCCGTAACCATCACAAACCCTCATAAATCTTCTTAAAACTTTACCAAACCTCGTCTAATCCTTCCTAGTCTCATTTTCCTTGAACCCTAACCGATCAAATGTCTAAAGAAACTTCTCAATCCTCTCAACCGATTCCTCCACGAGCTCCAAGGACCAAAACGATTCCAAGGAAGTTGAAGAGCGGCATTGATACAAGGATCCCCGGAGTGGGTATTGTGATTGAAGATAATCCATCTTCGAACCCCAAAAGAGGGGATTCGACGTCAAAGGACCCGGTTCCTTCTTCAACCACAAAGAGAAAGCAGACGCCGAGTCAAGCCAAGCCAAAAGACCAAGAACCGTTGTTCACAAAGACGCGGACCAAGAGGGCCATCCCTCGCTTCCGGGTCTATCTCTACGGTTGAAGTTACAGGCTCCTCTCGATTAATCGCGAAGAAGATGAGCACGAGGATGTTCCATCTATCATTGAAAATGCAGTTGAAGAGATTAAACTTCACAAGGATCCACCTCCTGGGTTTCAAAGTCACCTCGGTTCCTCTTCCTCCCGGCCACAATGCCATGTTCGTGAGAGCAATACTCAACCCGAGGATTTTGTCCCGTTGTCTCGCCAATCTTGAACAAGTTCACCAAGAATGCAACATTGATCTATCGCCGTGGCTCGACCCTATGATTCCTTCATTTCAATCGAGGCAGCCTACTTTCCGGAGTTGGTGAGAATGTTCTACTTCAACATGAAGGTGACCATATTTTAGACTCGAGGACCGAGCCATTGAAGAGAGGATCACCACATCTCGTGCGGGGAGTCACTTTCACCATCTCTGCTGCAATCCTCAACCGGATATTGAAGGTTGTTGATCCGCCAGAGGCTTCTACACCCCGATATGGCAATGAAGAAGTGTATAGGACACTTTTGCGCACTGAAGACGTACCTGATGATCAGAGAGCTCATCTATCCTTCAAACCGTCTGACATGCCTAACTTGCACCGGTACTTCGGTTTGTGTATACAAGGAATTTTGTCCGAAGGGAGGTAGTTACACTCACTTCACGAAGAAGGATTACCGCTTCTTCACCGCTTTTGTCAAGCAACATCCCTTCAATATTGGGCAAGTGGGTCTTCAAGGAAATAAGCAACTTTAAGTTCACCTCCGGAAAGGATCGTATATGCCCTTCGCCTCCTTGGTGTCTCTGATTTTATTTTACCATAGGATATGGTATGTGGGCCCTCCTGCATCAATGAAGTTTATCCCCTCCTTTGGCCAGACACAACTCAAGTTTATGCAGATAAACCTTGAACCGGAAGGATCCCGCCAAGGGCTCCTCGAGATCTCGACCCGTGCATCTCGCTCGGGCGCACGAGGCTCGCCCCGCTCCTCCTCCTCCACCGGATTTTGAAGCTAGAGTTAAGGCCATCGTGGACTCCTCCATTGCTTCTCACTTTGTCGAATGCAATTTGAATTTGGCAAGCTAGGAGCTGATCTCAAGCTTGGTCTAAATGAGGTGATGGCTGGTCGAATGAGGTTATTACCAAATTGGACGACTCAAGAATGACACCGAAAAGAGGCGAGGATGAGATTTTTGATCGGTGCATCGACTTGGATTCTCGGATTGGTTCTATCATGGATATTGCTTCGTAGGCCCGGACAAGGTCAACAAGTTGATCCAGCACTTTGATCTTGGTTCTTCATCCTCCGCTCCATTTGGGTTCACAACCGGTCCATCCTCATCCTCTCCTGTTCCAGAGACCCAGCCACCAGAGATTCACATGTCCCCACCTTCATCACCTCCCTTCTCATTTCCCAAATCCACCTCACACCACTTCCCCACCCCTCCGCTTCCACTCCTACCCCCGTAATTCCATCTTCTCCTATCACTCCCACCACAGAGATCCTACCCGACCGTCTTCCATCTCCATCCACTCCATCTCGAGAAATTCCCCACACCTTCTCCTTATGCAGCTCACACAGACCCTACCTTTGATCCATTCACTGCCATGGTCCTCTGGACCCCTCCTATTGTTGTCCTTGATCCCGAGTATGCTGATGATGACAAAGGGGGAGAAGAAGAGAAAGATGTATAGGATCTAGAGGTCTAGGTTGTAGTGTCTAACATGCATGATACCTTGTTGATTCTGCATTTGTTTTTCTTCTTTTTTCTTTTTCATTCTCTGATATCAGTGTTATCAGTGTATTTGTCATTTCTGATATCAGTAAAATATTGTATGAAGCTTGCTTAATGATTATATTCTCAGTTGGTTATGTGTTCAATTGAATATTTGCGCCATTCTCGAGTATTACAGCTTAACATGCACATTCAAATGATTTTTGAACACTTTGCACCAATATTTGAGAAACTTCAACTCAAAGGAACTTCATCTTTCAAATTATCTAAAAAGATCATTTACAAGTGTTGTCATCATCAAAAAGGGGGAGAATGTTAGTTCTCAATGTGTTTTGATGATTAACAACAATTGTAAACATAGGTTGAAGCACGCAACATCTCGTGAAAAACCATTTATCAGTTGCTTACTCGAGTAAAGGAAAGCTTACTCGAGTAAAGGACTCGTTAAAGGATTGCCCAATTGAGTTTTACACGCACTTACTCGAGTAAGGAGAAAATATACTCGAGTAAAGGTCGCCCGTAAAGCTAATGCATTTTTCGAGAAGGTATTTACTCGAGTAAAGGATCACATACTCGAGTAAATGTCAACCCGAGAGCAAATGTGTTTTTCAAATTAAGGCTTACTCGAGTAAAGATTTATATACTCGAGTAAAGGCCATCCAGAGAGCTATCAACCTTTTAAAGATAAATCAATACTGGAGTATAGAAATACATACTCGAGTATTGGTCTTACCGAGAGCAAATGAACTTTTAAACTTGAGTGTATACTCGAGTAAACAATTGGCTTACTCGAGTAAAGGGTCTTCGTAAAGTTCCCAAAGTTTTATAAACTCGTGCTTACTCGAGTAAGAGTTTCCATACTCGAGTAAAGAACTTTTAAAATGATTTTCAACTTAACTCATGCTCGTGCTTACTCCAGTATGAATTTGCTTACTCGAGTAAAGAAGCATTTTTCACTTAGAGATTTCAAGCAAATAGTTGCTTACTCGAGTACACTATTAACTTACTCGAGTAAAGACCTTGGTTTCAAAAGCTCAAGTCTCGATGGTTTGCTTCGGAAGTCACTTACTCGAGTATCCTTTTGGATATCGCAAGTAAAGACTTTTTTCACACGCTGACTTACTCGAGTAACCAAGAACATACTCGAGTAAACAACGCCGAAAACCAATTTTTGAATTTCACGAATTTGCATATCACTCTTGTTTGATCTAATTGCTTTCATGAATCACTCACTTATGTTCCCGCATATGTTTAACAAGTTTATTGAGTGAATTTCAGTTAGCACAGATAAAGATTATTGAAGGTCAAAGCCATAAAGCAAAAAGTGTGCAGAGCATTAAATGCACTTCGCAAATCCACCTTCTTTTGGTTAACCCATTGAGCACGCATTCTCAACGGTCAAGAATGCTTTCTTCATCAAGTAAAATCTTCTCCAACGGACAAATCCTCGAGTTCCACCTCGACCATATTAGCACTGGATTAGTTGGAGGTTAGAGAGAGAAGATGACCGACTTAATGCTAATCACCTACAACGGTTGGATTCACCATTCAACGGTCATTTAATGTTCTCTACCTATAAATAGAGTGCATTAACTTCTTCTCAAGCTGACACACTTACTAAGAGCGAAAATTCATTGATTGCCATTTATTGTGTTCAAGTTTACATCTATATTGTATCAATCGATACTTGCACTTGATGATCATTTTATCTCGCTTCGAGAGAGAGTTCTATCTCGTAAATCATTTATTGATTGAGATAACCATAAGTCGGGGACTTAGTGGTTGGGTGTATTGATTACAACTTGTAAGGGGGTGAGTTCTAGAGAGAGAACTACTCTTGAGTACGAGTGTGTAATCGGTTTGTGAGTATAGTGGATTGAAAATCCCAAGTGTGGCTTGGGGAATTGGATGTAGGTCAAAGATAAGATCGAACAGGATAATTTCTATTGTGCAAGCTTTCCTTCCTTCCTCCTCTGTCTATCTCTCGTTTTCATTTCTTCAAAACAGAGCATATTTCTAAAAGTTTTTAAAATACCCAATTCACCCCCTCTTGGGTATATAGCTCCATTTACAAAAACTACGTCGTTTTGGATTAATGAAGGGTGTGTTTGTAATTTTAGGTGAATTAATAAAGGGTGCAATTCAAAATGAATCAATAATAAAGACAGAGACAGGACATAAATGCGAGACAGGTTACATATTGGAGTATACACATTGTAAACTGTATATTTTTCACTTCACTTCAAGCAAAAATATGTTTCACTTTCACAGTGCTTTTAGTGTCAGATGTGATACTATGTTTAAGTATTATTAATGTTTTATAAAAAGAAAAGGTATTATTAATGTCTTTACTTAAAACCCTACCTCCCTCTTCTGCTATACATCTCATACCTACTTCACCTACCACTCCTCTTAGCTCTGCTTCTTCGGCTGCTACAATACAAACAAACATTTTTATTAAGGTAATCGATTGAGATGCAAATGAAGTTAAATGTTGCAAAAAAAAAAAAAAAAAACTAGATTATTATCTTAATAATATAGATATATTCATGATATATACAAAGGGCCAGCTTGTTTCTTGGATGCGATTAATGAGAAAGTTAACATTTTCCCATTAGCCTTTTGAAGATCTGACACACAACTATGGCCCTGTATGTTTCCTTGTTTTGGAAATAGTTCCTTTGGAAAAAAAAAAAAAACACAAAAGCTGTTTGACAATATATTTTTAGTGAAAATTACAGCATTCTCTATTCCCTTTATTTTCATTTCTTTTTTTATTTTATTAAGTTGAATGTTTCGCTTTTTTGGAATATGTATAAATTTTCTCTTAAAAGAGAGAAAGATCAAAGATGAGGGGAGAAATACTCTCAAACCATAATATTGGTTAATAAGAGTACTGTTATAACATTTCTAATATATATTTTTATCGTCTTTAATATAAGATATAGTTTGTAATGTAATTTGAACGACAAATTTTACAAGTTACTCCCCCGGTTCTAATTATAGGAGCAAATTTTAGAGTTAGTTTTGGTCCTAATCATAAAAGCAAGTTTTAACTTTTGTCAATTTTTTCCTATAATACCCCTATTTATACTTTCTCAATAATAATTAAAGACAATAATAATTAAATAATACACCTATATATTTTATAAAGTAAATAATGTTTTAATTCATTAATGTCATATACATCTAAATTATACTTTTTTATATAAAATAATTTTGAGCAATTTTTGTTATATTTTTCCCATATCACCCCTATTAATACTTCTTCCACAATAATTAATTTTTAACGACACTTTATATTCTATCAAATGGGATATTCTACTTTATTTTTTATTTTTAAATTTTAAGTTAAGCGTGCTCCACATATATTTTACATCGCTAATTCTATATGTTGGCTTACGTGATTTACAAGTGTGAATTTATTTACATATATAATTACCACTAAAATTAATATTTTACAAAACTATAATGTAATTTATGAAGTTAGTTATATCGATCAATTTCATTATTATTTCATAAGTTAATAATTTTTTTGGCCAAAAACACTTGGATATTGCGATACAAAACTTTTTCTTTTTCTTTTTTTTGGGAGTCACATAAAAAATCTGTGCTTGTGCGGGTGTATGCGGATGTTTGGATATACATGTGTGCTGAAATTATTTAGTTACAAAAATTAATGATTTTTAAAAAAATAAAAATCATACAATGTTTTTGTAGGGAAAAAAAAATTTATTCGAATTTTGTTTTGAAAGTACTTAGATTTTGATGTGAAGCTTTTGCAGCCATGGAAGTTTATACGTATTAGGAAGTCAGAGAAAACGAAGAAACTAAAAGAGTGGCCCCCACTCCGATGTATCTTCCACATCAATTTTGTCTAATTTTGGGTAAGGGTATTTTAGGAAAATACACATAATTACATAATTTAACTTTCTTCTTTAATCCCTCCAAATTCTAGTAATTTACTCTTATAATTAGGACCGAAGGGAGTAGTATATATGATAACATGCTTAGAGTTTTGAACTGTGTTATAGGTAGGCTGACATAATCAACTCAAGCTGCTAATACAACACAAGATTTAAAAATTTATCCCAGTTATAAGCCCCTGCACGTAAAAACAAAACGAAATATTTGAGATAGATAAAGAGAGAACAACCCTATAATCTAAAAAAAATAAAAAATAAAAAAAACTGGCAAGAACCTTGGATAAAGGTTCATTGAAAGTAGAACAACGTGAAGGGATAGAGATTTCATCATCAAATAATAATGAAGTAAAAATGCTTTTAAAAAAAAAAACCAAAGCTTATACCCATATTCCCATCCTAGATATTTCGGTTCGAGGAGTTACAGAGCACAAGCATGAAGGAGAAGAAGACGGCAATTAGGGCTCAAAAAAATAGAACAAGGGACGATGATGAGGTATGATACCTGACTTAAACAGCGGCGGCTAGACGGACGGGGCGACGGTGAGAGGACAAATAGGAAAAAAGTGAGTAGGAAGAGTGTTACAACCCGGAAAAGCGCCTAAAGTTGCCATTTTCTTCTTGAAGAGTTATACTTCAGGCGCTTTACCAGTTGCAACAATCCTTTTACTCTTTCAAAAAAGCATCACTTCGCAAAGGAGAAGTGAAAGAGAAGAGGCTGGAAGGAGAAGACAGAGATGAGTGGAAGGTGAAGGGCATTTATGGGTATTTATGGGTGTCTGACGGAGGAGTATGAGCACACATCATCATTATTGAAAATTGGTTGTAAAAAAAAATCCGATGGAGTATGTAACTTGTCTCGCATTCATATCATTATTGACTCGTTTTGAATCTCAATGTTAAAGCAGAAAGTTGCGTTCAGAGAATTAAAATGGAGTCCCGTCATTATTCTTATGGACTCATTCGAATCTCTCATAATAAATATACAGTACTATGTAGATATATTTATATAACCTGTCTTTTTCTTCTGCCATATATGCATATAACGTGTCTGCATTTGAAGTTTTGCTTATTTTTTGACTCATTTAGTTTGAATCTCAATGTTAAAGAAGAAGAAAGATGGAACGTGCATGTTGCGTTGCGTGCAGACGTGCAGAGAACTTAAACCTAGTTCCATCTTTACTGACTCATTTTGAATTGATAAATCATATCCCTCATATAATCAACATCTGATATATAGAGTATTGTTATATTACACATTCAATCTCAGAGACGTGTACGAACTTGAATTCTAATCTTCGCCCCAAAATCTCTCCCAACCCAACGCGCAATATGGGATTTCACTGGGTAGGTTTAGTTAGAAACTTGCTTTTGTTAAAGTTAGGTTGGGTTGTATTAAAATCATAATACTACCTCCAATTTTAAATATAAAACTCAGTTAACTTTTTTTTTTTTAGATCTTAAGAAAACTAATTAAATTACTTTAAGAGTTAAAGTGTAAGAATACTCAGCAACTCATATAAAAAGTGCACCCAACATTATAAACTCTTGTTGGGTCAAAATCAAGAGCAAAAATGACATGCCCTCCAAAATGGGCTAATATCTATTACTCCCTCCGGTCCTAATTATAAAACATATTTAAGTGATTTTGGAGAGATTAAAGAGATGAGTTAAATTAGTTAATTTTACTCATTTTCTGAAAATGCCCTTATATAAATTTAAAAGGACAAGTCAAAGTGAATTAACAGTCCTTACCACATACCTCTCCGACATAAAATTTTCTTTTTCACACGCTTTCTAATTAAACTAATGGTCTTGTTATATATACATATATACGCTATATATACATATATATGTGTGTATATATGTATATATATAGATCTATACACACAAACACACACACACATATATGCATATATATGTGTTCTTATATGTACATATATATATATATATATATATAGGGTCAAGGTGCTTGATTGCCAACCAACTATTACCCAAGGAGCGTGCGAGCCAAACAACTATTGAGGGGACCAAAATTGTCAATCAACAATTAAAAAGTGAAAAAAAAACACAATTTGGAGCAGATTCGCCAACGAACTATTACCCGTTCTTTGTCTTGGTGTCTCCGAGTCTTCCATTGACTTATCATAGTGTCGCGGCATCGGCATTTCCAAAGCTTCTATTGTTCTCGGGTGTTCCACTCACCCTCTTGAACTCATCTAGTAGTCCACAGCGTTTGACTGGCACGCACCTTGCACCGTGGTTCCATCCCTCCGATGCCATAAGCAGCAACCGCTAATGCCGCAATGCCTGCTCCCATGGGTCCCATCTCTGTTGGTGTTTTCCTTTTCCAACAAGAAGGCTTAACCGCTCTTTTCTCCAACGTTTCCGCTACCGTCCTACGCCAGTACCTCATATTTTAACTTAATTGTGATAGTTGTTTTTTGTTTAATAGTTATTTGGTGTTTTTTTTTTTCACTTTTAATAGTTATTTGGTGTTTTTTTTCACTTTTTAATTGTTGATTGGCAATTTTGGTATTCTCAATAGTTATTTGGCCCAGACGCTCCTCGGGTAATAGTTAATTGGTAAATCTGCACCTTCACCCTATATATATATTTATGTCCACACACTTGTGTGTGTGTGTCTCTACACAAATATATATTGACAAAAACACATACAGATATACATATGTGTGCACTCACACACACATACACAGATGTACTCATGTACATATATGTACACACAAACACATATATATGGGTGTAGACACATATACACATATATAAATATATATATATATAGACACACGCACACACATATATATGTGTGTATGTTTAGATATATTTGCGTGTATACCCATACATATATACATACATATATATATATAGGCACACATGTATACAAATACACACACATATGTGTGTGTTTTTATATATATATATATATATATATATTCACAAATTAACGACTAATCAATAAAAAATTTAAAATCCAACAATTTAAAAGTTTTCGAGAGCTTGCACATCTATATATATATAGTCACCAAAAATCAAACACACTTGAGAGAATAAAATAGAGGTAATTTAGGAAGAAATTAATAAAAATTAAAATGTTATCTTATAATTAGGACCAAAACAAATTCCCAGATGTTGTCCTATAATTAGGACCATAGGGAGTACTTTTTTGCGGGCCCATGCTATTTTTCTAAAAGTACCAAAATGCCCTTGGCTTAAAAATGGTGAAGATGTAAAAATACGAGATAAACTTTTATCATAAGTGCGTCAAACACCACATGTTTTTCATTGGTTCAAAAATACCGTGAATATTCAAAATAGACATGAAAGTACCAAAATACCCTAACTTATCAAAAAAGAAAAGCTTATTGATCTAACTATTCAAATTCTATGCTGTTGTTTTGAACAAAACGTAAAATTTTATACATCAAATTTAAATTAACAAGCAAATTAATATAATCTACTCACATACTTCTATTTCTATAGTCACTTTTAACATATTTTATCATAACGGAGAAAAATGTTAAACTTCATTTTTATATATCTTTAAACTTAATAACTTTCTATTTTTATCTCTAATTAATATACAATCAACCCCAACTAATTGGATGTGATAATTTAGAAATTGGACATGATAATGTATATTATGCTATGTAACATCCCAAAATTTGGAATTGGGAAATTAGAAAATTGTATGGGAATTTGCTATGAAAATTTGGCCTGAATAATTATAGAGTTAATTATTGAATCAACCCCAACTAATTTGAAGAAAAGAATTATGGAAATTAATGGCCTAGAATAATTTCTGGAATTTATTTGATTCTAGTGCCAGAAATTAAGAAGGACTAAAATGATAAGTTTACTATGCCAAGCTTGTAAATGAATTGGGCAAAGTCAAAGTTTAATTTCATGAGTCCAGGATATGCTTAAGTTGTTTAAGAGTAAGGAAAGATACAATTTAAGAACTTGAATATAACACCTCCTTACTCCTCCCATGTAGTTTCGTGGTCCCTATCATGCATTACCATAACAATTATTTATTCCTACCATATATTCACGTGGCCACAAGCTAGAAACCCCATTCACAATTATTATGGCAGACAAGAGAATGTTGGTGGAATATTTAAATGATGCAAACTCTCCACTTTCTCTAATGAAACATTTCGGTCAGAGGCATTTTGACCTTGAAAAGATGCAGCACATTATGCAGAACCATTTGATCAATAAGCAAGCCACGTGAAAGCCATGCTCCTTTGGTTTATTTAATTCATTTAGCAAGACAATACCCATATACTTAGAAGTTAGAACCTATCCAGCGCATATACTCCCTCAGCCTGCTATTCCTCTCAACCCGTTACTCTCCTCGGCCCAACATGAAAATACTGATGAAGAGCTGGCAGCAAAGGCACAGCTGTTCAATGAACTTTAAGACGGATAAACACGCTCGTATATATCGCCCCATGCTCCACTACTTCTCATGCTTTCAGCAACTTCCATGCTCCACTACTCTTGTGTTTCGTTCATGACTGCTCCACTTTGTTTCGACAAGCAAGGCAGACATATTCTCCTTGCATTCAACATGACAGAATCCAAACTCCACTGTCTCTGAACTCAGGAACTTGTGCGCCATTATACTCCTCACCTTAGCAACGCACTCCCTAATTATTGTGTTTCATATTCTGCCTCGACACAGAAATGAAAGAAAGAGAGAATGGGGGTGCAGGAGTTTGACACCGAAAGGAAGACGAGAATGGGAGTGAGCGACGAGATGGAGTTGGAGCGAAAAGAGTCCTAAAGTAAGAAAGGAAGATGAGACGATAGTGTGAGAGACTGAGCATGAGCTGGGTACTTGAAAGATCAAGAGAGTTGTAGGAAGGCATCCCTTCGGCCTTCACAAAAGACACAGAACAGAAGTGAGAACGTGGAGGAGAGGGCGACAACGTAAAGCCAAAACCGAGAGGCAAGAAGTTGGAACTTGGAAGAAGGGAGTATGAACCTGCTGGAAACTTGAGTGTCAAACAAGGTGAGTTTTGAATCTCTTTCCATCTAGCTTCCATGGGTTCTGTACGTTGGTTGTCAACGTTGAAGCTTTTGCATGTTGAAACTCTGTTTTTATGGAGTTGAAACAGAGAGGCGTATGCTACAGTAAAATCGTGAATGAATAGTGCATGTTTCACTGTAGCAGTTAACGCTAAGATAGAGCATGGAAGCAGAGTCAGGAAATACAGAATAGGCGAGAAAAGAAGCACCAAAGCACAGAGTTGAGTAATCTGATAAGTAACAAAATAATAACTTCAGTGTATCCAGATGGTTGTTATAGTTGTACATTGATTCCACAACTCAAAAGTATAACTATGTAGTGTTATAAATACAACTTCAAAATATATATCCGGTCAGGCCCCTTAGGCGGGCTGCTTGCCCTTGTCGATCGCCCTTGGTCCACCCGACCTCGAAGCTATATTAAGAGCCGAGGTCCAACGCACATTGAACCCGGTGTAACGGTTAAGTTACATGCTTATGTAACACAAAAGTATATGTTTACGAGATATTCAAGACATTACAATAATCAATACATAAGCACACACAGCATATGCAAGATTTATAATACAACAAGACATAGCACACAAAGACATGTAATGTCAATCCACGTTTGCACAAACCGGTGCCACGATAGCTCGTCGTGTCCTCGCGCTAGGAAAACCATCACACGGTATTATCAAGTCTATAACCGTTCATAGCTGAATGTGTAAGACAGTCTTAACTATGGTACATGGCCCAAGACCGAGTCATCCATGACCCTATGAAATCATCTATTACATACAAGTATACAATAAAGCATCGAGTTAATGTTACAATACGCGTCGTGCACCTTAACCTCGTTCGGTTGACGGTATGTCGTTAAGTGCGTCTACTTGGATAGCCTATAAACAGCATTTCTTGCATTAATATCTTATAAATACTATTCTAAGAGATATCTTGGCCACTAATGACTATTTTACCCTTGGAGGATTTATTATCTAATTAAATCCCTAAATTTCGTAAAAACGTTATCTCAGCATTTCTGGTAGATTTTCACTTAACTTCGATAAATCATAATTAATTCTACAAAAATCAAAACGAGGATCCGTAAAATTCCCCGGACTCCTTAGGATGTCTATTTTTGAGTAAAAATACTTAATTTCACCCAGATTTATTGAATCATTCCCAGTTTAATATTCTTTAACCTCTGCCCAGAATTTTCCAGAAAAACGTAGCCAAACTTTGGGAATTTTATCTCTCTGCAAAAAAATTCATTTCAGCATGTTCTTAGCATATTTGAAAAGCCCTATACGTCTAATTTAACCATGAAAAATTTCAGAATTAATTAACTTCATCTTCAACATAAAATTATGGCGTTTCTGCCACTGATTTCAAAACTTCCAACCGATGAATTTTACGAGCTTCGCTATTTCGCTTTCCAACTCCCAAAAATTTTGCTATATCACATGGCTCATCTAATTTTCGAAATATCACTATTTTTAACTATAAAAACATGATATTAAAATTACTCTAGCATATTTAAAATCAAAGCTACTTCTAACTATAAATTTAAGAACTAAAACTTAAAGAACTTAAAAGCTAGGCTAGAGAATTTACCAAGAACCTTGCTCCTCCTTCTTCAAGACCCCTCACTCTCACTTTCACTCTCTATATCAGATTTACTAAGCTTGCTTTGGTGTGAAATATGAAGAACCCAAAGCTCTCTATTTATAGGAGATTGTCATGGCAACTTGGTAATTTTCCTAAGCTTTCTCTTCTTGCATCTCAACCATGGGATTTAAGTTAGATTATGAAGATTCATCCTCACCCTTCTCCCTACTCCAACCGTGCCCTCTCATTGCCCAAAAAGAAAATCCCTTCTCCTTTCATAAATGCTTTTGTACTCTTGCCTTGTTGGCCTACTTCATACCATGGGTGCTTAAAAAGTATCTTGATTTATTTGACTTCTTCCCCTTCCAGAAAAAAACAAACCGTGGCCCCTCTCATGTTCATTCATTTTTGGCTTGTGTTTAATATTGTGTCATATTATCTTTAACCCAAGCTTTTGATTGGTTCACCAAACTTCACATGGATTTAGATGGTGATTAATTGGAACCATTAGATCTAGCTTTATTAGTTTTAACCTTGGCCTTCTATTTGCTTATCTCTCATTGGTCTAATTAATTTCATGAGGATTAAGACCATTTCCTTGATTTATTATTGGCCAATTTACTTATATAAGGATTAAGATTAATTGTTGGTTTAATTACAACCATTGGACCTCATGGTGTTTGCTTAGATTAGATCTTCCCCCTTAATTGTTTTTTTTTTATAACAATTGCTTGATTATTTAATTTATGAACTAATTATGAGAATTAGTATTTAATTAGGCAAATATCATTTTTATTGGCTTAATCACTTGAGATATTATTTCTAGAACACTTGACACTCATTGTGACAACAAGGCCAATTTACTTACTCCATTGGTTAACTTTTTAATTATTGCATTTCAAATGGATTCCTCACTCCCAACACACACACATCTACACGTCTCCCTCTCCCTCTCATACAACATCCACTTTATTTTCATGGTCTAAAATTACCCACACCTAAGCCTTAGTTGCCTCTTGAATTTTTTACTTAGGTTTATTCTTTAATTCTTTGATCATAAATCCTAAAATGGTGTTTTAGGTATTATTGAATTTATTTAATAATCATAGGGCAACTTAGGGTCCCTAATATAGTATTGGATTTTTGCCTCTTTAATTTGCAAGCAAAATACTCAAATAAATTACTAAAATTAGAGACAACATATTCTCCTACTTAAATATGTATTAATTTGTCAAAATATAATATTCAAGAGAAATATAAATTTTGGGTATTACATTTCTCCCGTTAAATAAAATTTCGCCTCGAAATTTATTCTATCGTAATTAGACTTCGGGCCATAAACTCGGATATTTCTCTTTCATATCTTTCTCTGTTTCCCATGTTGCCTCGTTAGGTGACAAACCCTTCCAGACCACCTTCACAATCAGAATGCTCCTGTTTCTTAGTCGTTTCTCTTGGTGACCAATAATTTGCTCCGGCTCGACTACGAAGGTATTGTCATGTCGCACTTCAATGTCTTCATATTCAATGACATGACCAGGGTCTGGTTGGTATTTCTTCAACTGTGAAACATGGAAAACATTGTGGAGATTACTTAAGTTCGGAGGTAAGGCTATCTGGTAAGCGACTGGTCCTCGCTTTGCCAAGATTTCGAATGGTCCAACGTAACGTGGACTTAGTTTCCGTCTCTTAAGCGTTCTACCGACACCGGTTACTGGGGATAGTTTTAGGAACACATGGTCGCCGACCTCGAACTCTAGAGGCCTTCTCCTCTTGTCAGCATAACTCTTCTGTCTGCTCTGTGCTGCTAGGAGTCTTTGTTTTATCAACGCGATTTGTTCGGTGGTCTTATCAACTATATCTGGCCCAAGAGATTTTCGCTCAGACAATTCCGTCCAAAGCATATAGGTGATCGGCACTTTCGCCGTACAATGCTTCAAACGGAGCCATCTGTATGCTCGAATGATAGCTGTTGTTGTAGGCGAACTCGGCTAGTGGTAGATGTTGGTCCCAATGCCCCTTGAAGTCCAATACACACGCTCTAAGCATATCTTCTAGCGTTTGTATTGTCCTTTCAGATTGTCCATCGGTCTGGGGGTGATAAGCCGTACTAGGTCTCAATTTGGTTCCCAACTCTTCATGCAATGCCTCCCAGAACCGGGATGTGAATCACGGATCTCGGTCAGAGACAATGCTTTTAGGTACACCATGAAGTCTCACGATCTCTTTGATATAAATCTCTGCCAACCGTTCTGAGGAATAGTTGACGCTTATGGGAATAAAATGCGATGACTTAGTCAGTCGATCCACAATTACCCAAATCGCATCATGGTTCCGAATCCTGGGCAAACCTACCACTAGATCCATGGTTACATTTTCCCACTTCCATTCCGGAATTTCTAGTCCTTGAAGAGGACCAGGGGGTCGTTGGTGTTCAATCTTGACCCTTTGGCAAGTCAAGCATCTGGCCACGTACTCGGTTACATCCTTCTTCAATCCAGGCCACCATAGTTCGGATTTCAGGTTCTGATACATCTTGACCATTCCTGGATGTAGAGTATACCTACTCTTATGAGCCTCATCCAGAATCTTCTGTTTTAACTCATTGACCGGCGGAATATAGATCCGCTTCTTGTATCTGACCAAACCACTAGGTGATAGGTCATGATCTTGAGTCTCGCCCCGAGAGATCATCTCACGTGCGGCAATAGCCCATTCATCCTGCTTCTGAGCTTCCTCGATTTCGTCTCTCAGATCGTATTCCCCTTGATTGACAAGGAGACTTGCAAGATAGGCTTATCAGGTGCATTAAAGTTTCTGCAAATTTGATTTGACAGGTTCAAATCTCTGAAATCTTCGAGCAGTCTCTGTTCTTGAATCAACATGTATGCCACCCGCACCGATTTTTCACGAGAGCATCCGCAACGACGTTCGCTTTTCGGATGGTACACTGATCTCAGGTCGTAGTCTTTTAGCAACTCCATCCAATGACGTTGTCTCATATTGAGTTCCTTTTGATCAAAAAGGTATTTCAGACTCTTGTGGTCACAGTACAACTCTACTGTTGCACCGTAGAGGTAATGCCTCCATATCTTCAAAGCAAACACGATAGCCGCAAGCTCTAAATCATGTGTAGGGTAGTTCGACTCGTGAGGCTTCAACTGACGAGAGGCATAAGCTACCACCCTGCCCTGTTGCATCAGGACACATCCCAATCCATGCCCACTGGCATCACTATAGACTACATAAGTCTCACTCGGATCCGGGATGATCAACACGGGTGCTGTAGTCAACCTCTCCCTCAGTCTTTGAAAACTCATCTCACAGTCCTCGTTCCACCCAAACGTTTGATTTTTCCTCGTGAGCTTTGTCAATGGTAGGGCAAGACGTGAGAAATCCTGTATGAATCTGCGGTAGTATCCCGCTAGACCCAGAAAACTACGTATCTCCGTCACTGTTTTTGGCCTTTTCCAATCCAGAACTGCTTCCACTTTGCTGGGATCAACAGCAACACCATCGCGTGATATGACATGGCCCAGAAATTTCACTTCTGGTAGCCAAAATTCACATTTGCTTAGCTTAGCAAAAAGTCGCTTCTCTCTCAGTACACTCAATACTAGCCGCAGATGTCCCTCGTGTTCCTCTCTACTTTTCGAATAGATGAGGATGTCATCAATAAACACCACCACGAACTTGTCCAAGTGTTGACGAAAGATTCGGTTCATATAGTCCATGAACACAGCAGGTGCATTTGTCAATCCGAAAGGCATCACCAAGAATTCGTAATGCCCATATCTGGTTCTGAACGCCGTCTTTGGAACATCACTAGCTCTGACTCGCAACTGATGGTATCCTGAGCGCAAATCGATTTTTGAAAAGACACAGGAACCAGATAATTGATCGAGTAGATCGTCGATCCTGGGAAGTGGGTATTTGTTTTTGATGGTCACCTTGTTCAACTCTCGATAGTCGATACAAAGTCGTAAGCTCCCGTCTTTCTTCTTCACGAACAACACTGGGGCTCCCCATGGTGACACACTGGGTCGGATAAACCCCTTCTCCAGTAATTCTTCAAGTTGTTTCTTCAACTCTTGCATCTCATTTGGTGCCATGCGGTACGGCGCTTTTGATATTGATCCTGTTCCAGGCATCAACTCAATGGTGAATTCGACTTCCCTTTCCGGAGGTAACTCGGTGAGATCCTCTGGAAACACATCAGGGAACTCATTTGCGACTGAGATGTCTTCGAGAGAAGGTTTGGCTTCTGCCTTGATTGAGAAGAAGACCATGTATGCTTGGCATCCATGCTTCATGCATCTTTCAGCTTCCGCCACAGAGAGAAAATTAAGGCTCATATCAATCTTATCTCTGCCTGATGAGAAAAATATCGTCTTGTTGCCACAGTCGATCATCGCATTATTCACCGTTAGCCAATCAAGACCGAGAATGACATTGATGCCATGAAGTGGTAACCGGATGAGGTCTATATTGGACTCTCGTCCATCCACACTCACAATACAATTTAGACATGCATCAGAAGCTAATGATTTCACGCCAAGTGGTGTAGATACTATCAAATCGTAAGGTAATCTATAGGCATGCATTCCTAAGTGTTTTGCACAATCATGCGAAATAAACGAATGGCTAGCACCCGAATCGTATAATGCCTCTAGTAGACTCCCATTAAGAGAAATAGTACCTTGGATCATCTCGGAGATTTCTGTCGTCGCATCATTTGTCGCGCAAAAACTTGACACCCGGGTCCCGTGGCCTTATCTCCGCCGTCCTTTGGGGACGGCCAGCTAATGTGCCCCGGCCTCTGACATTTGAAGCAGATTTGCTCCCCTTCACAATTAGCACCAGTATGGTACTTCCCGCATTTCCCACAAGGTCGGGACTCCGGTACCTTATCGTTGTTCCGCTGCCCAGACTGGAATGGCTTCTTGCCTCCGCCTCGGAAGTTGTTCCATGGCGCCTTCCTCTTGTGTGAGGAATTTCCGCGGCTAAAACCACCACGATTTGCAATACTGCTGTTGAAACTCCGGGGGGTACGCAGCTCCTTCAAATTTCGCTCGATCAGTCGGCAAGATTCCACTGCTTGGATTAACTCTGTGAATTGTTGAGATACCAGCCTTTCTCTTATCTCGTGTTTAAGCCCATAAATCAGTATGTTTGCCATACTGCTTTCACCATCAATATTCCTACGGTATGATGTATATCGCGACAGATTGGTAAACCGGGCGTAGTAGTCATCGAATGACTCCTCGTGACCTTGTCGGATGTGGAGGAATTCCGGCTCCTTGATCACTTGCACCGAGGAGGAAAGTATTGTTCGTTGAATTTCTCCAAGAATTTCTCCCAGGTAATGGGACAATAACGTGCTCGTAAAGTTTCAGCAATGTTTCTCCACCATCTATCCGCATCTCCTTCCAGCTTGTAGATTGCCAGTTGAGCTTTTCGATTTTCTGGGCATTCCATGACTTCAAAGACCTTGTCTAGTCTCATTAGCCAATCCTCAGCTGAATCGAGCTTGCCACGAAAAGTTGGTGGCTTCAGCTTACAGAATTGAGTGACCCAATACTGCGTAGTCTCGGCCACTTTGTTAGGCAGTACCGCTATTGCTCTATTAGGTGGAGGAGGTGATATAGATCTCTCTGACCCTTCAGCTTCTTCTGTGTCCTCCTCGTCTCGTTCGTCTTCCTCTTCAAAGTTATCCTGCTCCGCATTTCCTTGTCGGTTTGCTTCTGCTTGCTGTCGTTCAACCTGTCTTTCAACTTGTCTTTCCTGCCTGTTCGCGAGGAGTTCGTCAATTAGGACCCTTTGTTCTTGCAACATTCTCCTCATCTCTTGAAACTCGTTCTGCTCCGGTTGATTAGGTACTCTACCTTGTTGTTCGGGTTCGTGTTCTGGTATAGGTATTACCCGGTGCTGTCTGCCTCTTCCTCTACCTCTACCTCTAGGTCTACCTCGAGCTACAGGCACTCGGCTCCACGTAAATTTGCCATTTCTTTTTAACTTCCTTAATTATTTAGAAACAACAAATATAGACATTAGAGAGGTATAGAGATTTAACACATACACAAACATACATATATATTAAGTCAATATGTTACATCTCGTTGATATGTTACAGCCCCTTTTATCTAACAAATATTTTACATTTCCCCAAGGCCTTTAGAGGAATCATAGCACACAATAGTAACTACGCCTAGTCATTCTATTATAATAGTACTTCTACGGTTACTTCCACGGCTTCCTTGGACTGGTGCGGGGTTGCCTTCGTCTAATTACATGTTCAAGTGTACCAGGCGTTTGAGACGCAAAAAGTAAGGGTAAGCGTCTGGGATGGGTCCTTCATTCAGAAGTTCATTGGTTTTCCTCACCCAGAAGTGGGTTCGAGGAAAGTGATGGAGGGTGGATCTGATCCAGTCCCGGGAGGTAAGGGAACCGAAAATGGAATTCATCCCGTAAAAGTCTTTGACTCGGCTTAGGTACAACAGGTACTTTCCTTGTGTGGTCTCTGCAACTTGCTCAGCATGGGTATAGTCTAAGTGCAGCGTCTGTGTTAGCACCGTGTTGTCATTCAGAACATACTCGAGGTCATCGGAGTTGGCATCGTCCTCCTCCAAGTCTCTGATCTGCGGGTAGTTGAAGTTGTCACCAACGGAGGAATGGTGTGATCCGTTGGGACTTTCTGGTGCCTCCACGTCTAAGGGTACGTCATAGATAGGGTCGTATTCGAACTCGTCATCATCTTCTGGGCCGGTTTGGTATTCTAGTTCGTCATCGGAATTAAGGTCATGCGAATAGTCCGGGCCAGGGTGGTATTCGGGTTCAGGATGGTACTCCGGGACAACTAGATATTCGGGTTCAGGTTGATATTCCGGGACTACTTGAGGATCAGATGATAGTGAAGGATATATGGGATCAGGATTAGGAGGATAAATGGGATCAGGATTCAATCTCAGTCCAACCATATCTGGGACTACTGTTCGCCTCGCAAGTGTACGAGTTTCGTAAGTAATAAAGTGAAAAGTAAAGTATCGTTCCCACGGATTTGTTTAACAAATTGGTCAAGCAAGAGGCTTAGTGAATTTCATCAAGTTGAGCTAGAACAAAGTTTTGATTTGGAAAGAGAATTTTTAAAGACTATTTCTAAAACTTAGAATTGATAAAGGCAAATGACTTTTGACTTCAAGGATAAAAGAGCCTAGGATTCTTCTTCCCTTTTGCATTTCATAAAACTTGGTCAAATATCTCTCTAGTGGCATTTCAATACGTACGTGTGTTAGTCTAAGGTTCACAAATACTTGACCCGCTCTCTCAAGTCAAAATCAAGTTTCTCTTCTCATTAAAATGCACAATCTCTTGCTACAATTAATGAGAATCAATCTTTAAGCAACAACCTTAATGTGACAATGCAAGGCTAGTAAATATATCTCTATTCTACCAACAAACCATCCATTTATCAAGTAAACTTCAAGACAAGCATGATTTCAATCAAGTTCTACACCTAGATTAGCTCTCTCCGAGTCAAAACCTATGTGAATAAATCATCTAAATGGAGGCCAATCACTTAGAAGCATTAAGCCAAGGTTGAAATCAACACATGTGTATATTTATCTACCAAAAGAGAGGAATATTCAAGTTTTAATCCATACAAAGGGTAAGAAGAACCCTAGAATGAAAAGTTTAGCTACTCATATTCAAATACAAAGAGAGTCTAAGCAAAGGAACTGAATACATGAAGAAACTAGGAAGAAAAGAGAAGAAAGGAGGAAGAACCAAGGTGAAAACCCCAAAATCTCTTAGGTTGAGCACCCAAGCCTCCAAGATTGTCCAAATCTCTCTACCAAGCTCTTTCCCTTGTGTGCCCACTTGTTTCCTTAGGTCAAGAGTGTGTTTTCGGCCCTTCCCTTTAGGTTAAATAGGGTTTTTCTCCGTTTTCCGAAATGTAAAAACGCGCAGCTGTACTTTCAGCATTTTTTACTACGGTTACGATTCGACTTTCACGGAAAGTACGGAATGCGGCAGTTGTGACTTTCCACGGAAAGTGAAATCGGCCGGCGTTGTGACTTTCACGGCCCGGTTGCACGAGTTCTTCTAGCTTTGCACCGCTTCACCTCCTTTATTTCTTTCCTTGTTTCTTGGTTCTTATAGAGCTTCAAAACTTTTCTCCATCTTCCTACAAAAGAGGAAGCAATTATCAATTCTCAATTGAATCATAAACTCTATAATAACAAGAATTTCTTTGATTTTTTGCCTTGTACTTTGATATGCACATTTTCCTCTATGACTTCATTTCTATGCACATTTTGAACCAAAAATCGGTAAAAGGAGAGAGAAAATGTCTTTGGAATATTGTCAATTTCTAAGAGTTAACACACCCCCAAACTTAAATATTTGCTTGTCCTCAAGCAAAAACATGTATCTTCACTAAATTTCTTGTATTTGTCATTAATGCATGAATAAATTTGTCCTCATCTCTTGCTCAAGAGTTATATAAAACAGAAATCAACTAAAAATGCACAAATGGACACTTCATAGATTTAAAACATGCTTTTCAAGAATTTCCAACCTGTGAGTGTGTGAATGGAGTTGACATGTACTCCTTTGCACTGCTAAAGTTAAAAGCAACAACTCAAGTCATATAACTGTATTCAAACAATCAATTCCATCATTCTCTAATTTCCTCCTCTTTTCTTCTAATTCACTTCACTTGACTTAAAAATCACAGGGACTTTTCAGCTTGTAATGGGGCCGGGGGTTAAGGTTCTCAAAAGAAAAGGTAAAGGATAATCAACAAATACCTCAAGATAGATGATAACCACTTAGCGGGTTTCTTCCTTTTCTCATTAAACACACTCCCCCAAACTTGAACCAAATTGATCTTTTCCATATCAAGCCTTCTTGAACTTTCTTTCTTTCTTTCTTTCTCTTTTTTTTTTATACACTTTTTTTTTTTTGTATTTTTTTTTTTGTATTTTTTGTATTTTTTGTTTTTTTTTGGAGCTTGATTTCTATACATTGTGAACCCTTTTACTTTCTACATTCTTTTCTAATCATTTGACACTCTAATCATCACTATATTCCACAACCCCAATAAATTATCATCTATCTCAAAGCAAAAGAATCATGGTTTTTCACATTGGCTAAGGTAGGTAGATGTCGAGTCTTTCAAAAAGAATCTACAATTGGTTTTTCAACAAGGCTCAAAATAAGGGTTCAAAGGGAATAGAATCAATTAGGTAGGCTTGAAAGGCTCAATCGCATTTTATGAAGTGCCCTAATCCTTTCTTTAAATCTTATGAAATAAATCAAAAAGCTTTGAAGAAGTCCAAAGATTATTTTGAAATCAACAGTTTGAAACCAAAGGCATACAACCTAATTTGCCACAAAGCCCTTCAACAAAAACATCGAGAATAAAGTTCACTCTCCAATAGTGCTTTCTTAATTTGAAAATTCTGAATGGCATGATTTATCACTACAATCTATCCATCAATACATTAAACAAAATTTCCTATCAAACATAAAAGATTGAGCGGTAATTTCTATCCATCGGATCATTCAAGCAACTTTGACAAATACCTAGAATTTCGTTCATTTTTAAAATTCTTCACAAACAAGAATTTAAGCATGAGAAATTTCAAACATTCCAACAATTTTCTTTCAAAAACTGTTCAAAATTTTCTTGTGCACTCATCAAAGTTTCAAAAAATTTCAGAATTGCATTTCAAACATTCCAACAATTTCTTTCAAAATCATTCAAAATTTTCATCGCATAATCATCAAAGTTTCAAAAATTTCAGAATTGCAGCAAACTTTCACCCCAAACTTAACACGGACAATGCGTCATTGTCAACGAAAAAGAATGGGAATGGAGAAAAGTGGCAAATGTACCTAGTGCGGTTCATATTCACGGCAAGAACAAAGAAATGAAGCGAGAAAATAGTCGAATAAATCCCGTCGGTTTCCACAATCAGCCAACAAGTATGAACAAAAACAACACCATCATGGTGGAAAGATGATCTCGCGTAACTTGTGACCACTCAATTTGTGTACAGAAATGTTTCAAAATATTCACAAAGCGGAGAGATTTACAAACAACCCTAAAATCTTGAAAACATGTATATATCAATCATTCCAACATAATCATGCTAATAAGTCCCAAAAACAAACAGATCCAAAGCAAAGTGTCACAGTGACCATCAGTAGTCACCACACCACATCCACAGCATGCAACACAATTTCATATGCTAAAACAAAAACTATCAGTTCTCAAGGGATACAGAACCCCACAACACACAGAAAAGCAAACACAACATTAAAATATTGGTTAGAAAGCAAGAGCATCGAGTCATCCTCCTCGTCGGAGAGCCGTATAGTCCGAATCAATGATTGATGCCTTTCTTGAGGTCGATCCGCCTTCCCCTCCTCTCCTCATCATCATCATCCTCATCTGTCCGCGGATATCATCATCGCACTCTCATCTTGCTTGTCACCATCCACATTGTTGGTCGGTTGGCCATGCCGATGACCGTGCGAGTAACAAGGGCGGTGAGGTGCCAATGGCAAATGGTGAATGTGTTTTTCCACTTATCAATCCGGCAGTCATGGCCTCAAATTGTAATTCCAGTTAGCGAGGCCCTTCCGTGTCTAGCCCTCTTTGTCTCTCTCTTTCAGGGTTGGCCGAGATCCCAAATTGTTGTAGGTGAATGGGCGATCAGGTTCAACAAGGATGTCGCCAGGCAATTGTTCAACCTTAGCTTAGGAAAGAGAAGTAATGGTATGTGGAAAAAGTAAGCGCGTACGATGTTTGTCCCTTTGCACTTTCACAGGGCTTTGTACATGATTTTTCCTAGATTAATAAATATGTTGTTT
>JAFJYI010000569.1:0-25526 GCA_019022655.1 Acacia acuminata
AAAATTCAACGCACAAACAAACAACAAGAAGTGACCAAAACTTTTAAGACCCAATAAGATAGATCAGTTTAGACCAAAAGCATTTGGCAACCAACAAGACCAACAATGAAGAACAAGGCACTTGGCAACCAACAAGACCAACAACAAGAACAAACAAACAACATCAAGTGACCAAAACTTTAAGACCCAATAAGATAGATCAATTTAGACCAAAAACGCTCTTACAACCAAAGAAGACCAACAATAACGACAACAATAGCAAGTGACCAACAACAACAACAACAACAAACTATTACTTAAACTGACCAAAAATTCAACTTTCGACTCAGTTTCAATTCCAATACAGAACAAGATCACAGCAACAACAAAACTATAAATGATTGATATGATTTAATTTTGGGGCTATTTACAACTGCGAGTTACCAATTATGAAACCAAGAGTATTAAAGGCTTAACAAGGCAACGCATGATTTACATATCTATATCGTTGAAGAAAATTTGCAGCAAAGCATCTCAATTGTATCAATCTCTTCCTCCGAGCACTAGATCCATCATGAAAAGCTATAAATTGAAACAACGTATAAGTTAAACCACCTAAGTGATGAAATAATTAACTCAAGTAGAACAAAAATATTATCATTTAAGAAACAGAGCGATCATGTAATGCGTTTGAAACCATGTAGTAAGCTCAAGCGCGAACGATGGTATGCATATAAAAACATAATCGAAGTATCCGCACTAGAGTTCCACAGTTTGTTTTGGGCACTATAAATCAAAAGCAAATTGTTAAACGGATAAAGGCATATCAAAAGCTACCATTGTGTCAATGAAATAACTTGAATCAAACTACGATTTTGATGAAACCACTTTGGTCATTACACTCATTCGTGCTCCAAGAATCGATCTAGGAGTCAATGCACTACATTAAAATGGAAATTACCGTACATGAAAACAGATCATATAAATGAAGAATCAATGATTTATACAACAATTTACTTACTTGGAAAACATGGATTTTATTTCATACGTTGAAGCTTGCTGCACCTCTTAAGGATCAAACCAATAACATGCGTTCTTGGAGGGACAACAACACACAAGGTCCAATGACCACTACAACAAACACATTATAATATTAATTAAGATAAGAAAGGAATTTATTCTTAAAAATCTTAAATAGACAACTAAATTACGCACCCAAGTATCGGGGCTAGATAACAACGATCGCCTTACCGGACAATTGTAGCACCAACATAAAAGCATCCTTGTGGTTAACACTCATGAAATCAGGCGTGTTTATTGGACTTAAGAATCCTTCACAAATCCTTTCTCGGCCTTTACGGACGCATATGTCGTAGCGAGACACTATGATCAAAATAAAATGATAAGCGTTGTTAAGTATAGCAAACAAAAAAGATCAATGCAATAATCAAAGGGGGAAAACTTACATTATCGCAACTTCAAGAACGGCTAAATCTAAATCCTCCATATGCAAAAAAATTCAGACAAGATCTTTTTTGTCAGCGTAAACTCATAGGTCTTGTCTATGCCGACAATGCCAGTTGCATCTTCAAGGAGAGATAGCCACGTGTCATGTACATGATCGCAACAAAGGCTAAGTGTGGAAATTTGCCCTCATCCACTTCATTCTATGAAAACATAAACAAACATATTATGAGTGAGTTACCAATGAAAAGCAAGTTCTAGTAATGTATTTCCTACCATTGGAGGTGTCACCGCCACCATCTCGATGATTCGGCCAAAGGATGAACGATCCTATGGCCCGAGCCTAAATCGAACCTCGTCATCTTGATAGGGATGTTTGTTTTGTCTTCCCCCTCTTGAACACATTTTACAGTCACCCTACGAGGTCTTTTGGAATTTCAATATTATGGTGGGTGGCGCGATCCGTGTGCATAAGAGCATCGGCAACGCCTGGTGTGGAACATCCAAATAGAGAGTGCAAGGTTGTCCCTCCCGTGGAATGAGAAGGTTCACCGAGAGATGAACATCCGGAGGGTTAAAACTCTCTTTACGACATCGGGGAAAGACGGATTCACGGTTGTATGTTCCGTGTCCTCGAATCCATCATAGTTTTCACTTCGGATCGTACTTGTTGCATGATTTCGTCAAATAGTCCGCCAATTTTGGCTACAAGCTGAGGACTAGGTTGTTATCATCATAGAACCGTGAACGCCGTCCAAAATATTTTGCGGCCGTAACTCCCCTAGGCTCCCCTCGAATGTTGTCGGTGGAGTCCGCTTCCCAATCGCCGTTGACAAAATGTCCATCCGTGAACCCGGCGTAAATGAACCTTGGGAACTTTGCTCCTCAAGTGCATCCCGTATCATAATATGTTTCATAAATAACAACTAAACCCTCTAATATGAAACAACTGAGGCTATTTAAAATGTCTAATTTAACTACTTACAATCTTTGAGGCAACCTTAGCAACATCTGCATTTATGTACTTGTCGCCCTTCATCCTTGTAGCTTTCCATTTCTTCTAACGAGGAGGACATTCAGGGGGTTGGACAACGGTGGAAGGATTGGATTGGGAAGCTTCCCTTCATTCTCTACTACCGGCTCCTCCATCATTCTCCAGTTCCTTTTCGTACTCCACCACGAGACATAACGCAGATACCCACTTATTTGCCGCTTGTCTCTCTTTATTGGCTTGACTCATTCCTATGACACGAAAAACAATTAAAACTAAGTTGTGAAATAAAAGAAATGATATGAAATGAAAGAAATTTTAATTTTACAATAAACTCGGATTTTGCCGTGACGCCACAAACTCCTTCCAAGTCCTCCGGAGAAATATAAGGATATTTCGACATGGATCCTCGTTCCTCCTTTCCCTGAACAAACTTTTTTAGTCGGCTTATTCTTGAAGTCTTTGCAACATATACGGACTTCCCCATCCAATGCTTTTCCATTTCCTTAGTGTTAGGGACGTCGTACATTTGCCGTAAGGTAAAAGGGAAGATAATTAAATTTCAAGTAACAAGCCAAATGATACAAATGCAAATATATTGAAAGTGACGAACCAAAAGTTGTGCCCAAATCAATCGCTTCGTTTTCTCCGGAACGAACTTCCGCGAGATCACAATGCGAACTTTGCTTCGAGCCAAATAGCCTACATAGCTAATGAAATTGTCTTCCTCCGGCCAATTGGATTCAACTTGTCATCAAAGTCCACATGCAGCCTCTTTTTTTGACCATCATGACGAGCCACTAGCGCACTCATCTCGTGTGCAACCTCTACCCCTTCTCACAACGGGCTCGTCACCTCTCTCACCTCCCCGACTCATCGAGCTAGAGCTAGACATGTTCCTCTTCATCAAGGACAAATCAATGTTAGATAGATTATTAAATAGTAAACAGATTAATAAAATAAACTAAAATGTTAAACCACCACAAAAATGACATATTACTATTTCATAACTTAAGATCTTACTTTATATGGTTTCCCATATTCCTTCACAATGATGATCATTTCTTGCAAAGATCTTCTTCATCATCTACCAATTCCAAATCACGCAGCGTTGTAGGGGGGGATTTGTTGTGAAAGGGGTGTATCTTCAAGGTCGAAGGATTCTTCACCATACTTGTTTTTACTTTGAAGTACAATGGACATTTTTTTTTTTTTATTTTGGGTCTGTAACATAAAACACTTGTTTCGCTGGCTTGCTAGAATGAATGGCTCATCTCTATGACCAACTCTTTGAAGATCAACCGAGACAACTCCAAGTTGTGGATCTATTACAACATTATTGCTAACCCACTTACATTTCAATAGAGCAACTTTGAACTTGTTGTAACTCATCTCCCATATTTCTTCAATAACTCCATAATAAGCCATTGATGCTAATACCGGTTTTTTGTCTTTCGTACTCGCAAAGTGCATGGATTCAGCTTCAACCATCACCCCACTATTTTGCACGAGAACTTAAATCGTCTTGGCCTTTTGTGTAGAAGGTATACCCGTTTATTTCATAACCGCACCAAGTGATGACCTGAAAAGAAGGCCCCCAGGCCAACCACTCGATTGTATTCGATACTCCGATCTCGTGCGATACCTTTTTCCTCAAACCACTTTATGAACGTCTTCTTTTGCTCATGAGCTATTTGCATGTCATTCTTCCTTGGATTCTTATTCTTCAAACTCTTTCTGTGATCATCAATGTGTGGTTGAACTTCTTCCATATTATTCAAGATGTACAGGTGTGCTTGCAACACCTCTTCATGAGCCTTATTCTTCAGTTTGATTCCTCGAGTTCCCTCGATTATCCCCTTGTCATGTTGAGATCGTATCATCGTCCTTGATAGATCATCTTTGCAAAAGTCCATAGCCTCTTCAACTACATATCTCTCAACTATTGAGGCTTCCGGTCGATAAGGATTTTTAGAATACCCTTTTAAGATCTTCATGTATCGCTCGAAAGGGTACATCCACCTTAGGTAAACTGGACCGCATGAGCCTTACCTCCTTACCAAGTGCACTATCGGGTGCACCATTATATCGAAAAATGCGGGAGGAAAATGCATCTCTAGTTGAGACAAAATAATATAACCCTCATTTTCCAATTCATCCAAACTTTCAATGTCAATGACTTTGTTACGTATAGCATTAAAGAAAATACACAATTTTGTTATAGTGGTTCGCACTTCATCTTTCATAATGCCCCTAATAGATACGGGCAATAGTTGTTGCATCAACACATGATAATCATGGGACTTCATCCCCACTAACTTCAAATCGTCCATTGAAACACACCTTCTCAAATTTGAAGAATATCCTTGTGGAACCTTAATGTCATATAAACACCCACACAAACTTTTTTTCTCAGCTTTTGATAGTGTATGGGCTGCCGGCTCCATATTTGCCTTCTTACCATCTTCTTTTACTTGTGGATGTAACCGTTCTCTTATTCCCATATCAACCATGCCTAGTCTCGCACTAATTCCATCCTTAGTCTTTCCGGTATGTGCAAAAGAGTACCGACAAGACTATCACAAACGTTTTTCTCCACATGCATCACATCAAGATCGTGTCTCACATCAAGACTACACCAATATGGAAGATCAAAGAAAATTGATCTCTTTTTCCATATATTCTTCTCACCCACAATCTTTCGCCGCTTACCCAATATGACATTGATATGTTTCACCCGACTATAAACATCCTCTCGGTTAATGCCTTTGGAGCCGTTCTATGCTCCGATAAGCCGTTGAAACGCTTTCTTAACTTACGATATGGGTGGAACCGATCAAGAAACCTCCTGTGACCGAGGTAGACCGTTTTTTTTCGTGCTTTAGTTGATAGAAGTTTGTGTCTGCTTCACATATTGGACATGCTTTATGACCCTTGACACTGTACCCTGACAAATTTCCATATGCGAAAAAGTCATTTATCGTGGTAAAAATCATTGCACGCATCTTGAAGGACTCCTTCTTATATGCATCAAACACATCTACGCCTTCCTCCCACAATTTCTTCAAATCCTCAACCAAGGGCGCCAAGTACACATCGATATTGTTCCAGGGCTGTTTTGGTCCTGAAATCATCATAGAGAGCATCACATACTTGCGTTTCATACACAGCCAGGGAGGTAAGTTGTATATTATAAGGAGAATCGGCCATGCACTATGGGTGCCGCTAAGAGTCCGATACTGATTGAAGCCATCTGCACAAAGCCCTGACGAAGATTTCTTGGCTGTTTGCCAAATTGAGGGAACATTTCATCTATTTTCTTCCATTGCAAAGAGTCGGTAAGGTGTCGGAGATATTTTCCATCGGATATTCCCTCATTAGAATGTCATCTCAACTGCTTCCCCGTCGCTTCACTAGTAAAGAGACGCTTAAACCGCGGTATTATTGGAAGATACCACAATGCCTTCACAAAGTTGCCTTTTTGTTGTCTCATCATCTCAGAACCACCAACTTTCTTCACTTTGTATCGTGAAGTTTTACACTTTGGACAATTACTCGTGCCTTCATACTCATTTCTGTACAATATGCAGTCATTAGGGCAACTGTGTATCTTTTTATACTCCATACCCATCGAAGACAAGATTTTCTTGGCCTCATACATACGATTTGGAAGTACATTATCATCTGGCAACATATCACACAACAATTGAAGTAGGGACGTGAAACTACTATCGGTCCACCCACAAGTTGCCTTTAAGTTGATCAAATGTAAGGTCCCAGTCAACCGTGTATACTTAGTACACCCAGGGAACAACGGTGTCTCTGCATCACTCCGCACGCTATCATATTCATGCGGTTATGCAAAAGATTCGACCTCAACATCATGAATCATTCTCTCCATTCCATCGTCATCTACCTCAACTTCATTTTCGTGCGACACATTGGTACTTATTACCTCCTCACCATGCCATATCCACGTTGTGTATCGAAGGTTTATTCCATCACAAATTAGGTGATCCCTTATAGTAGGAATATCCGTTTAACCCCATTTAAGCAATTAACACATGGACAATAATACATCCTTTTTTTTTTTGTAGCCACATTCCTTCTAGTAAATTCAATAAACTCTTCCACCCCATTCTCATATTCTTCACTAGTTCTCAAAGCATTCATCCAACTATGCCCCATTTTAATACCACCTACGACATTTCCACCAATACTCAAGTTTATATAACAAAAAACAGAAACGACATGCTTTTTTCTCTATTTTTTAAAAAATTTCGGCAAAGATTTCCCCTTAAAATTAATGCATCCCAAAATTTCAACAACAAACAATTTCGGCTTAATTCAAGGTGATTCAGAACAATATCATCCATTAAATGCATCAATTTCATCATTACAAAATAGAATTGATAGAGGGTTGAGTAACTACACTATAAAATGCAAAAAAGGGCTGAAATTGATAGACTATGCTCTTCTGGCATTATGCTAATCAAAATAACATACAAAGAACCCTACCAATATGGGAAATTGTAAAAATTAAAATTACGAGTACAGATCGAAAAACAAACAAAACATCAAGAAAGCAAAGCCGAGCACAACAATATTGAAAGAAAGAAAATGCATAAACATATAAATGTGGATTAATGATTCAAGTCTTGTGGATACATACCGATGATGCCGGAAGAATATGAAGTCTCTCTAGTTGTGGAAAGTAACTACTCATCTACCTTCAAATTCTGGATCTTGGGCAAAAACTGATTGTATTAACCTATCAAAGAAAATAATTGAAGAATTAAGAGTAGAAGGAAAGGTTCTAGTAAAAAAATAAGTACATACAAACTCACATTCACTTGCGAAGAACAAAGGAAACCAAAGTTAAACATATAAACAAAAAATGGCGTTTTGGTTAAATTAGTTAACTATGTGTGTGTGTGTGTGTGTGTAACTCCAATGTTAAAGAAATGACGTGTGTGTGCGTGTGTAATTCCAATGTTAAAGAAATGGCGTGTATGTGTGTGTGTGTGTAATTCCAACTATGTGTGTGTGTGTGTGTGTGTGTGTGTGTGTGTGTGTGTAATTCCAATGCTAAAGAAAAGGCATGTGTGTGTGTGTGTGTGTGTGTAATTCTAATGTTAAAGAAATGTGTGTGTGTGTGTGTGTGTGTGCGCGCGTGTGTAATTCCAACGTTAAAGAAATGGCGTGTGTGTGTGTGTGTGTAATTCCAATGTTAAAGAAATGGCGTGTGTGCGTGTGTGTGTGTAATTCCAATGTTAAAGAAATGTGTGTGTGTGTGTGTGTGTGTAATAAGTACATACAAACTCACATTCACTTGAGTGGATGAATTCCAATGTTAAAGATAACCACTATGTGTGTGTGTGTGTGTGTAATTCCAATGTTAAAGAAATGGCGTTTTTGGTTAAATTAGTCAACTAATAGTTTGATGATTACGAGAATTTTTTGATGATTAATGAGATTTTTAAAGTCATACGGTCAATATGTTATGTAATAAAACTTATTAAACTCTGCAATTTTTAATTAGAATCAAAATCTTCTTTCTTTTCGGAAGAATTAATGGGAATAATCAAAGGGAGGATAAAGGCTACAAATCGTGCAAAATCAAGGACGATCTTTTCAGACACAAGTGCATGCTATATTTCACACCGAAAATGTAATTGTCACACTTAGCAAAAATCATACAGTCTTTAACAAACCAAAACATCATTCATTCATTTTTGTAATTATGCCCCAAACATGTCAACTTTCTCAATAGAAAGGCATATACCAAACCAATATCTAATGACTTTCTCTATCTCTCTCAATGAACCATCCTTGTCACTAAAATATGATCCTGGTTATTGAATTCTTGTGGTGTAATTGGGTTCTATTATGGAGTCTTTTCCTACTTTTTTTGGAAAAAAAAAATATAATGTTGAGTCAGAATATTTAGGATTCAGATATCACATAACCTCTTGTTATAGCAAAACAAATTTTTGAAAGGCAATTAAATAACATGAAACATATCTGATATCTTTGAAAGGCAAAATGGACATACTGATATTATAGACATAGGCAAAATAAAGCCAAAAACTTATGTTCTGCATGTATCTTTCTACTTTACATAACATCTCTAAAAGGCATAAAAAAGAATCTAAACGATAAGGACATGTTTCTTTTGGTTTGATTGTCCATTGACTTTTGGGTGGATGATTGGGTAGCAAAGGTTAGATTAAGGTTCCACTCTCATCTCAATAATGGACCACACAATGAGAAAGCATTACTTAAGAATTGAGATTAAAAAAAAACAAAGACATAACATGGACTCCTTGGTCGATATCCTAGATGCAAATTTCAAACTAACACTTTCCATTTTCTTGGTTATAAACATAAATCCCGAAAAGAGAGTCAATTTAGTAAATGATCAATTGTTCTCACAGAGTATTACCAATTAACCCTTTTCCAAAACAACTAATATATCATATTTTATATTGTTGAATCCTTTCTTCCAAGTTGTCTGCAAATTATTTGTATCTTCCAAGGCCTTCAATATATAACATAGTTATTAATTTCAACAATATCCATTGGTTCAAGTAACAATCTTGCAAAGCACGAGACTCAATACCAATCAATCAAATATAAGCGAGATAAGCAGATCAAATGTAAGCGAGCACTCAATACCAATCAATCCCATATTCATTAAGAAGAAGCTGAAAGAGTGCACTCAAATGTAAGGTTTTATAGGAATTCCTTTTCGATAAGCAGATAAGCATATCATGACCATGGCATAACAACTTAATAGCTATAAATAATATCAATAATAAAGCATAATAACTATAAACTAACCTTTTCTCGGATCCCATGACGAGCTTCAGGTCCATTAATTTTAATTACAAAAGAACCCTACAAGAAAAAAGCAGGCGAGAAGAAGAACTGAAGAGAGCACAAATGTAAGGTTTAAACCTTGCAACCACATCAAGAAACCAAAAATAACTCAAAACACTCATAAGAATTTCAACCTAACTTGAGCCATTGAAACAGACAACAAAAACAAAAAAATCAAAGACGTTGTTAGTGATGTATTAAAGGCAAAAAAACTGCTCTTGAAGCCCCAAGCCCCAACTGACTTCATTAAGCTGTTCCATTTAAACTGAAATTCAAATTTCATCTAATCACCAGACAAGCTAAAGCAAAAATCAAGCGACAATTAAAACGGAAACCACAATTTCCCAATCCAAACAAACGCCCGAAACAGAGTAAAAGGATAATAGTCCGCATGTATTCAATATGATAGCACCCTAAATACACGGGAATAAGAGGATCTTTAAACATACCCCATACCAATTCACGCATAGCAGCGAAGGAGGAGAAGAGAACAATTTTTAGTGCATCACTCTCAAAGTGGCGGTGGATGACAGCGACGAGGAGAAAGAAGAACCAATACCCAAAAGATGAGGAGCGGAACTCGGCGATGCAAGAAGGAAAAACGGTGAAGGAGCTTCCAAAAAAAATTAGAGCTTCGCGAAAGAGAGAAGGAGAAGAAGACGGAGGAGATCAACGGCGCACAATGTTCGGTGGGGGCGTCGGAGACGGAGGAGACGATGGCGTCGTTGTCGGAAAAGAAGAACCGAATAACGTGCGAAGCCGCGAAGAGAGGTTGAGGGAGGAGACGGCCGTGAGGTATCCAGTGAATACGCTAGGGTTGAGAGTAATTGAGTGGCCGGCACAAGACGCGGGTGTAGACTTAATTAAAATAAAATGGACTATCGGCGCCCCGATAAGTGAATCGGGCGTCAAAAGGAATATAGGGCGTCCCCGATTTAATATCGGGACGCCTTATAATAAATTAGGGCGTCCTGTTTTTAAAGTAGGACGCCCTAATTTATTTTTGGCGCCCTAATTCACTTATAAGGACGCCAATTAAAAAAAAAATTCCAACAACATTTATTTTTTCTGAAAAATATTAAATTAGGCGTCCTGATAATAAATCAGGACGCCCTAATTTCCACCTAGCGCCAAAAAATTTCCAGAAATGGCGCCAAAGCGATAAAACATTTATTTTGGCTGGAAAATATTAAATTAGGCATCTTGATAATAAATCAGGATGCCCTAATTTACATTTTGGCGCCCTAATTCACTTATCAGGACGCCAATTAAAAAAAAAATCCAACTGGCGCCAAAATAATTCCAGAAATGGCGCCAAAGTGCTAAAACATTATTATTTTTGGCAGAAAAATATTAAATTAGGCGTCCTAAAATTATTTTAGGACGCCTTAATTTATTTTAGACACCCTGAAAAAAGTTTCTGGACGCCAAATTTGATAATATCACCATTTATTTTACAAAAATGCCACTACGTTCACTTTTAACTCCCTTTTTAAAAATAAGGACGTGTCTTAGGGAAGTTGTTGCCCTTTTTTGTAGTAGTGACTTAAATGAAAGTGTAAAATTAATGCTTAACTGAAGTTGGTGATACTCAGTCCTCATGGGAATGATATTTTTCTTATCACTTTATTACTTGATACGGCCCGTATACTTGCGGAGATAAGCTATAAATTTTGCCCTATCAAGATGAAGAAGAAATTGACTCTGGGTTTTGGCTCTTCTAAGCCTTTCTCTCTCACTCTGTAGATGGTGCAAGTTCTGAAAGTGTGAGCAGACTTAGGGGACCAAAACCATATATACACGTCTTAATTTATCCTCTGGCTGTCATAGAGGTGGATCATAATCGTGCGTGCAAAGTGGGCAATTACAGAAGGGTAGTGGGTTAGTGGACCTGAATGTTGACCACCTAAAATTCATACACATGGACAACTTATGGAATTTTTCAGAATTAAAATATCTAAATATTAATTCAAAATTCTAACATTCTCCCACTTGGTCCACACACTTCTTCATATACCACAAGGAAAAACAAAATGCATGGATCATAGCGACAAGTCCTCTTAAAGGGAGTATTATCTTCCATGTATCACAATGCATCATGTTTCCAAAAGGAATTGATCTGCCATTTCTTGAAATCTCTCTTCTGATTCAAAATCGTGGTGTAACGTGTATCCCCCCTGTTCCGGTCATGGAATAGATGAAATAAATCAAAAATGTATTTTTGTTCAAGAATGAAATCTTATTGGAACTGTCCAATTCATCATTCGGAACCATATCACATCCAGATCCGATGAAATAGGATGAATTGAGATGGTATTTTGTAAATACATAATCATCTTGAATATATTAACTATTTCTTTGTTTTCCGATCGCCTGGAAAGAACAAAAGAAACATCTTGTTCATTTTTCAACAATTTCTGATCTCTAGTGGACCTCTCGGTAGGATTCGAACCCAAATGAAGTTCGACCATCTTTCAAAGAAAAAGAACGAATGGATCTTGTAGGATTCCCAAGAGATTCTTCGATTTCTTCCAGAGCGGATGATTATTCATTTGTTTCTCACGCGTGAATAGCCGAGACATTGAGGAAGATCCAGAAAGACATTTAGGGAATCGCTCGATTCTATCTCTTCGTTCCGTTTGAAGAAAGGAAGGATCCCAACAAAGAATCGATCTTTCTTTTAGTTGTTGAATCTCTCTTTGATTGATCAATGTGTGATATTCGAATCCTCATTACTAATGGAATCGAAATGATCTCGGATTGATCAGAAGATCCTTTCAATTGGCTAGAATCCCTTACTTGAATGAAACTAGATCTTGTGGAATAATATTGAATATTTGATGATACATTCCATACCTTGCTAAAAAACTAATCCTTGTTTACCAACCACACATTGTCTAACCAAATCCAATTCTCTCTCGAGATGTTCCTCAAAAAATCCAATTCGTACGGATTCTTCCCCCAACTAACGAAGAGATATTGGCGGAATTGCCACATATGAAATTGAGCACAATTTTGTAAAGAAAAAGCCCGCTTGTTTCTCAAGAAGAGATGGGAAACATGCTCAATATCATTTGATTGAATAGTTGACCCGGCTCCTTGTTGTTTGAAGAAACCCTCCACTTCAATTGGTATTTTTTCACGAAAAGCAAACATGAGATAATAAATCCAATCTTTCACTAAGATTTCGAATAGCTGTCCCGAATTCAAGTTGATTATGTTTCGCCTCTTCCTCGGAGAAAGACGATCAAACAATTCCCAATCATGGGCCTTGCGGATCGGATCTTCCATATAATATACAAAAGGAAACTCGAGATATTTGATATCTTTCTCTTTGAATGAGATCTCAATTCCAAATGACGTTTCATTGGATATCGTACAACTAGAATACCTCTTTTTCCGATCCAGTTCCTCCACCACCACGAACCCCAGTTAGATTCAGGCATGATACACTTTTTAGTTATTGGGAGAACCCAAGTACTCTCTTTCGGATCCAGGAAAGAGCTCTGAGATCTTTTTTCCTTTTGGAAGATACAAGAGCGAAACAATCAACCTATTGATATTGGAAGACTCAAAAGATTCTTCCAATGTATCATTTCGGGTCCAATGGAATTCATAGGTATAGGAAGAAGCCTGTCAAATAGAGATTTTTTCTTTTCGACCATCTTTTGATTGTCAATACAATATATAAGGACCGCTACTACAAAGAGTACTACACCCTTGATCGTGAAATATCGATTGCTTGTTGAACCCTGTGAATTGTGTGAAAGTAGGATACTCCAAATTCGGAAGTCCAAGAGTTTTATAAAACGCTCTTGTTGGGTCAAAGTTGAACACCAAAGGTATTTTTTTAGGTATTTAGTATTCTAAAATATTTTATGATTCATAATCAAATATTTTATCTTAAAATATTATGTAATGAAATTTACTCCTAGAGTATTTTCTAAGTTACGTTATCTTTTTACCCCTAAACCCTAAACCATGGTAGAAAAAAGAACCCAACAATCATACAATACGCTATATATTATGGTTATAAAAATAACCTCACACTACTAATTGATCACAATATTATTCAATTAAAAAAGTCACTCCGAAAGTTTAGTGGTTCATAAATAATACTTCATAGAACTCAACATATTAATGCTAAAGAGCTAAAAATCATAGTACTCAAGTTTCATCAAGCCCATAAATTCACAATAAATAAATCATGGCCATGTATATGTAGAAGGTAGCATAAACTCACAAGGGTAGAGGTGTTACACGTCGCTAACGTAGCCTCACCCCTCCATAGCCTTCCCTGATATCCCTCCTTTAGAAGAATGAGACCGTTGTCTCAGTAACAAGCTATCCTACCTACCACACACACTAGCATATGCTCATGAAGTGCCAGGTGAGACATTTATGAACATGTTGGGCGATGTAGCCATTGTAGGAAAAGTGGGCATGATTGAGCCAGCCGAAGAGCTCCGAATGATGGCCTTACCTTATGGTAAACAATTAACATACCTCAACCACATCCCAACTTTTCCACATCTCACAAATCATTTTATAACATAGTACCTAACAATTTCCTAATAAACAAAAAAAATTATTGATATATTTTATAACAATCCATTACCATACTAAGCCAAGATCATAGTACTCGTCAATTCATATATTCAAACATAATTCTTTTTATTTATAAGCCAAGTCCCACAAGGCGGTTTTCATTAAATTAATTCTTAACGTACATCATTATATAAAATCAATAGTAATTTAATCTACTTATATACGAGTAGTTTAGAAAAACTCACTAACATATTTTGACATGCATAATAGATAGAAAATCTAGTTACCTTTTACCAAAGCTACCAAAATGAGTACCAATATGTTATCTCACGCTTAAAGCTCCGCTTTATGTCCCGTAGGTGTTGAGCTACTGATCCAACTGTTGCAAGAGACAAGTTGGATGCCCAAACGAGCTGATAATATATATTAATCATTTAAACCTTAAAATGAAAATTTTATATGTTACATATTGCTTTGAGATCCAATTACAATCAGAATCCATGGCGGAGCATAAATGTATTCATAGCTAAAGCTAATGATAGTGCATGCCACTTAAATTGAAAATATATATCTAAATATTCATTAATGATATTTTATTTTCACATAATATAAAGTTAAGAAAAATCAATTTAATATTTCAAATTTTGATATTAAAATATTTAATTCTCTGAAATTGTTATGATACTCATGAAGTTAATTTATTACTTTTGAAAATCAAGAATAAATAATTTTATAAAGAAAATTATCAAATAAATTTCACATAAATTTTGAAATAAAAAAGCTACACACAGACTCATGCGTTGAGTATTGACATACACATACCCCTCGTCCTTAGGTTCAACTGGTAAAGGAGTCGGACAATCTCATCAAAGGGAGGGGGTTTGATCCTAGAGTTGGTCAAGGCACTATGAGAGGCATCCTAGCTCCTAGGTGCCTAGGTTCATACCGAGGGTATTAGAGGGCTTGCCCCGCCCAACATTGGTATCACATAGGAAGAAATGAGATTTCACCATGCCTTTAAATCGTGGGTGAGTCCAACCCCTTTTTCTAAAAATTATGTATCAAAAAATAAAGTATTGACATACAGACAAATGCGTATGTGTGTTTGTATTGTATGGGGGACAGGCTAAGAGTGGGTTTGGTTTGAACCTAATGCCCAATTCAACTTCGCCTCTTGGTCCAGTATTGAACACAGGTAGGACGGAGCTTACTAGGCCATTATATTGGGGTTCTTTTCTTTTCTCCAAAAAGGCCAACATAACTCTAAGCATAAGTTTTTTTTTTTTTTTTTTTTTTTTTTCGGTACAATAAAGCATAAGTTATTTCTAAAGCATTAATTTAGTTATTTAAGACTATTTTGACCAAAAAAAAATTCATTGTATGTGGGACTTAGATTGACTGCATGTTTACCTTGTGAAGGAAATAACAGATTTAGGCTGAGAGAAACAAGCAAGACAAGAGAAATTTGAAGAGAAAGATTTAAGTAATATCCTTATACATATGTTCTCAAAATGTGTAGTGTATAACCCTCTATTTTTAAGCCTCCAATCAAGAGCTATACAATATGCAACACCTCCTGGAGTACTGACATTCTTTACCTTAATTTTATGCGGTAGTGTGGCAAAATCAGAAATAGTTCGTTATATTAATAGAGTAGAAATTAAATTTGATTACATTCTCAGGGCTTATACCCCTTACAGACATTCACATTCATAATAAATAGTGTAAACTAAAAATACATAACACACTGTTGTCCCTTGGTTCTTCAAGCCATCCTTCTGCTGGGCCGCCTTCAAGCAACGCTCCCCTCTTTGAACCTTATGCAACACTTCTCTTTTGTGCTCACCTATCTATTGGTTGGTAGTGGAGGGTGAGATTATGAGGAATCCCAGTAGCAGCCAATACCAATACAGTGCATGCAAGATAAATGCTAATGTATGATATACTTACCTTGCACAAGCTCATGTTAACATAATGACATATCTGCATGCGCAATGCTTCATTCATCATACTCATGGTCATAGCATAATCATAAACAGAGCTTCAATCATTCAAGTATGTTAGATATAGCAAGCAAGTATAGCAATCAAATGTATACATACAAGCAATAATATCAAATATGCAAGTAAAGTAAGCCCATTACCTTTTAAGGACTACTGTCCTTACTCGGGTTCCCCTTTCGCTAACCGTTAGGGTTGCTTCAAGTTTTTTCCTTCTCTTTCTGGACCTAAGGACATATTTATTTACCCTTTTAACCTTTATTTTCATTAGGATTTAATTAAGTAACTTAAACTTGTTACTTTCAGCCTTTATCTTTCAATGCCCTTAAAAGTCCAGCAACTTCAATTTTTTTTAATTAATTTCAAAAAAATCATTTTAATGTGACGTCAACTCTCACGTGTTCCTAGAGAAGTCCAAGTTCATAGAAAAATATTTCAAAGGTCAGGATTTGTCAAATAATTCCCAGGTTTTACGTTTCCATTAACTGTCCTGTTAAGCTTCCAGAATTCATAGCCTATCTTCAAAAATTCATATATGGAGCTCTAGGTGTCCATTTTAGATGGTTCAAAAACCTATGAACTCCTTATTATACTACAAAAAAAAAAAAAAAAAAAAAAAAAAAAAACTATTTCTTGCGGCGGAAAAGTTCCGTCACAAAAATCGTCCCCGCAAACCAATTTTCCGTCGCAAAAATGTCTCTTCCCTCGCAAAATTTTGTGGCGGAACAATTTTCCTCGCAAATCCTAAAATTTGCGAAGGAAAATTCATTCCTCGCAAAATATTCAACTTTTGCGAGGGAAAAGTGTTCCCTCGCAAAATTTTCGGAAGAGTGTTCCCTCGCAAATCGATTTTGCGAGGGAAACATTTTCCTCAAAATTGAGGATTTTGCGAGGGAACAACTTTTCCTCGCAAATTCCAATTAATTTTAAAAAATAAAAATAAATAATAAAATGAAAATATATTAAAAATTAGAAAATAAAAAAACTTGTATATCATAAAAATAAATTGTAATAATCATAAGAGTTTACATAGCAAAAACAAAATATTACAAATTGTAATGTTTCGACCAAAATGAACTAAAAAAGTCTAAACCGCAGAGCCCCAGTCGGGATCACCACCGATATCTCGTCATCACCACCAGGAGGCAACATAAGAAAATCAGAGACCACACTACTTGATACAGCTTAGAGTACCTGAATCAATGCTCCCAAAGTGTTTCCAGGTACAAGAACGTCCCAACCTTGAGAACCAAGAGCACTTCTCACAGCTTTCAGAAGCAGTGTACACAATTTTAAAACCTGAAAAATCACACTAAGATTTCCAAAGGAAAAAGTTAGACAATCTACTAGGTTCCTAATAGTTGCACTATTTATAAGTCATAACAATGCAGCTTCTTTCAGGCTTTGCGAAACATTTTTGTGTTCTTTCAACATTTTCAATAAATTTGATGGGGAACCATGAAGCTTTGTTTTTATTACTTTAATAAGTCTTCACATATTTCAATAGGGTTTAAAGTTTAAAAAATGAGTACAATTTTTGAAACAGTTATTATCTCTTCTGTGCATCACATAGTGAAAAAAATATCGTTCTACAGTCAAGAAAGGAAAAAAAAATTAAAGGAAACCACAGATGCCCCTGAAAGCCACAATAACTTATGAGAATTTTCTAGTCAAAAAATGTGAAGCAAACAAATAACCATACCTAGCACGAATCTCTGCTTCAATATATGTTCTTACACTATTTTCAGGGATCCCCAGTGCTTTTCGTAGCACCTGGAACAGTTCAAGTGACATTTCAGTACACTTCAAGATATATGCATAAGAAGAACAATTGTGTTTGGTAAAAAACTCAAACAGTCAAGATACACTATTAGCTACTTACGGAAAGAGCAGCGTAAGACATATTAATGGTATAAATGCTCATTATTCTGGAGAGAAGGGAGGCCAAAAATACACAAAACCATCAAAACTTGTTGGTGCATTTAGAAGACTGTTATCTTGGAACAAGATAATGAAGTTTAGTCCTCCTTAAAAAAGTTCAACTCAATTTTAGAATTGGACCTTACAAGTATGAGGCCATGAAAAGAAAACTGTACTCCAACCTGAACTTTTTCGGGAAATATCTTCAAAAGTTCTTCAGTATATTCATTAGTGAGCCACCTGGATCTATCAAGAGTAGCTTTTAGTGATTGCACATTTGCTGCCAGCCAAGGAGTGCCTCCCATAAGTCCATAACATCAAGCACATTGAGAAACCTGAAAAGGAGAACAATGCATTGCCATAATCATACGTATCTGGCAAACCTTTAAACTTCAATAGCAAAGGTTTTGACACACAGGTACAGAAGTTAGATATCTTTTTTAATAGGTACTAAAAATATTCAAATCGAGGTATTCACTGCTTGTTCAAGATATTATTCATGATGACAAACTTACAATTATAGGCTCATGAGAAGAAGCCATTACGATGGGAAGAAGAGGAATAGGAAATACAATTAATTAACATAAAGACACATAAAAGTATAATCTTTCCTAAACTAAAAAACACATAATTAAGATCCAATAATCAAGGAAAGGATCAAGGGATTCTATCAATCGCAGATATTCTAACACTCCCCTTCAAGTTGGAGAGTATATGTCAATCATTCCCAGCTTGCCTCGAAATCCTTCAAACTTAATTCTCCCAAGTGGTTTAGTCAGTATATCTGCTATTTGTTCTGAGGATCTTATATGAGACAGAGTCATAATGCCTGCTTCAATCTTTTCTTTAATGAAATGTCTGTCTATCTCAACATGCTTGGTTCGATCATGATATACTGGGTTCTTGACCATTTCAATGTTCGCCTTATTGTCGCACCAGAGTTGCATTGGTCCTTCATGTTGAATCCCCAACTCTTCCAGTAATCTGATGATCCAGATTCCTTCACAAACTCCTTTGTTAATGCTCTCGGTTCGCTTATGCGTTGCTTGTTGACACTCATGCGTTTCTTGCTTCTCAATGTAACCAGATTTCCCACGCATATGTACGTACCGAGGTTGACCTCCCCGGTCTCTCTATCCCTTGCATGGTCGCATCCGTGTAGATTTCAATGTTTCGGTAGTACCTTTCTTAAAGAATATTCCTCTTCTAGGATTAAGCTTCGTGTAGCTCAAGATTACGTATATACCTCCATGTGCTCTTCTTGTGGTTGATGCATAAACTGGCTCACTATTCCACCTACATAGCTGATATCAGGACGAGTGTGGGTTAAGTATATCAACTTCCCCACGAGTCTTCTGTATCTTTCTGAATTAGCTGGAATACCTTGTGGCTTGATCTCTAAGTGACATCCCTCTTCCATTGGTGTCCCTTCTGGTTGAGTGCCCAACATACCTGTCTCATGTAACAGGTCTAGAGTATACTTGCGCTGAGATACATTGATGCCCTTCTTAGTTCTCGCTACCTCCATGCCTAAGAAGTACCTCATTTGCCCAAGGTCTTTCACCTGGAATTCAGTCGACAAGTTATGTTTTAGTTGAGCAATGGATTCTTCATCATTTCCTGTAATGATTATGTCATCAACATAAACAATTAATATGGTGACTTTGTCATTAATACGTTTGGTAAACAACGTGTCATCTGCTCATCCCTGAGTATACCCAAGCCCTTTCACTGCTTTGCTGAATCTACCGAACCATGCCCTCGGAGATTGTTTTAGGCCGTACAACGACTTTCTTAGTTCACACACAGAGTTATTACGAGCTAAAACTCCATCCGGAATCTCCATGTAGACTTCTTCCTCCAGGTTGCCATTTATGAATGCATTCTTCACGTCCAGTTGATACAGTGACCAATCCAAGTTCGCTGCAAGTGATAACAAGTACTTGAATGGTATTGAATTTGACCCGGAGCAAATGTCTCTCGATAGTCGATCCGATGCGTTTGGGTATATCCTTTTGCAACAAGTCTCGCCTTGTATTTGTTGATGCTACCGTCGGGATTGAATTTCGGAATGAAGATCCACCTGCATCCTACAGGTTTCTTTCCTTTAGGAAGAGTCGTGATCTCCCACGTTCTATTCTCCTTGAGTGCCCTCAATTCCTCATCTACAGCTTGCTTCCAATTTGGATCAGCCATAGCTTGTTGAAATGTGTTTGGAATGGTTATCTCACCTTGTTTACAACAAAACTTTGCATTTTTGCGCATGATTACCGTATGAGACAAATCGTTGAATTGGATGATGAGTACATGATCTTACCCCTTTTCTCAAGGCAATAGGCCAACCCGATTCTTCAGGATTTAATCCCGGATTGGATTCATGGTTGTTCATTTGAATGAGAGAGATAGTTCTATCAGTGTCTGGTTCAGTTTGGACTTGTGAGCTGGACTCTATCTCCTGTCGTGATTCTTCGTCCACTCCTAAATTGATCTCAATATGTGTTTCCTGTTCATTGGGTTCAGATTGGGGTGGAATGTGAGTATTGGGCTAATTCGTGGGAGCAAGTGAGTCAAGAGAGGTTATAAGGTTAGGTGGCACTGATGATGATGTGTCAGGTGAATTTGAGGTGTTGGAACTAGATGCTTCCAAGATTAACCATTCAACATCATAATACTCCCCCTGAATGGGTAATTTGGGATAATAAGCCTCGTCTTCCAAGAATACTGTATCTCGAGAGATAATAAGTTTCTTGGAAGATGGGCAGTAACATTTGTATCCTTTTTGAGTAGAGGAGTAGCCAAGGAAGATACACTTGTCAACTCGAGCACCAAATTTGTTGCCCTCCTTTTTGTGAACAAACACAACATAGCCAAACACCTTGGGAGGTAATGAATTGATGAGGGGGCAATTTTGGGAAGAGTTCCAAAAGTTTTTGAATCGGAGTGTCATATTTGAGAACTTTAGAAGGCATGCGGTTAATTAGATAAGCCGCTGTGAGGATGGCATCGCCCCAGAATATGGTGGGAACATTCTGTTCCATTAAGGCACGGGTTACTTCCAACAGATGATGGTTTTTTCGTTCGGCTACCCCATTTTGTTGAGGAGTGTAAGGGCAAGAAGTTTGGTGATGAATGCCGTGGTGATCAAGAAACTCTTTGAAGGTTGTGCTCATATATTCCTTGGCATTATCGCTACTAAGGACCTTAATGGACGTGTTGAATTGGGTGCGGACAAAGGTATAGAAGTTCTGAAAGACTTTGGTGACATCGGATTTGTCTTTCATTAAGTAAACCCATGTGGTTCGAGTGTGATCATCAATGAAAGTAACAAACTACCGAGTATGAGTGAGGGTAGTGATTCGGGCGGGGCCCCAAATATCGTTGTGAATCAATGTGAATGGTGAGGAGGGAGTATAGGGCTGCTTGGGATATGAGAATCGTGTCTGTTTTGCAAACTGGAAAGTTTCACAATGAAAAGGAACAGAAGTTTTATTGAACAAACTGGGAAACACATGTTTCATATAATCAAAACTAGGGTGACCTAATCGACAATGCCACAACAATACGTCATTATTCTGTGAATTCGAGCTAACCAGCGGCCGTCTTGCCTTGCATGTATCTTTATTCTTCGAGTTTGATCCTTCAAGGTAGAACAATCCATCCCATTCTCTAGAAGTCCCAATCGTCCTCCTCGTTCTTAAATCCTAAAAAACACATATACCATCATCAAAAATCACTCGACATATGTGGCCTCTAGTCAACTTACTCACAGATATCAGATTACAGGTGAGTTCAGGTACAAATAGAACATTATGAATTGCCAAGTGATCGGATAATATGACTGTGCCAATGCCGTCAACCCTTGTGAATACACCATTAGCCACTTTTACTTTGAGGGGTTCATGACAGAATTTAAGATTGTGGAATAAAATTTTGTTACCGGTCATATGATCCGTAGCTCCTGAGTCCACAATCCAGGTATCATCACTAGTTATCATAGCATTGAGAGCAACAATAGAATTACCTGATTGGGCAAGATTTACACTAGGAATAGAGTTGGACTTATTCTGTTTGTCGAGTATTTTGCAAAGCATCTGTAGTTCTTCCTGACTCAGGTGATTGTCATTCTCCACCTTTGTTTTAGCTGTGGTCAGGTGACTTGAGAAGCTTGATTTTCCCCCATTAGGTTTGCCATGGAGTTTCCTAGCATTCTTCCTTAGTATGACCTTTCTTCTTACAATAGTTGCATCATTTATTAGTCTTTCGCTCCTCGTGTGATCCCTGGACTGCAAGTGCGGAGCTTTCAATTGGACTCGGTCCACTTCGGTTCAGGAGTTTCCTGCTTTCTTCGAATTGCACAAAATTAACAACATCAAAGAGCTGTGGGAGTGGCTTCAGCCCCATGATTCTGCCCCTTATTTCTTCAAACGCGTCATTGAGGCCCAAAAGGAAATCGTGTATCCTTCCTTCTTCCATAATTCGTTTGTACAGTTGTGCATCTTTGAGACTTTCCCAGGGATGAACCTCAAACAAGTCTTGTTGCTGCCACAATTTTAGCAATGCATTATAATATTGATGGGATCGACATATTACCTTGTCGTAAATCCCGAAGTTGTCTCTTTAGGTGAATCAAAGCAGCGGTGTTTTCAAGGGAAGAATAGGTCCTTCTAGCGGCATCCCATATTTCCTTTGCCATGTGTGCTAGGAGATATCCTCACTGATCTCCAAGGTCATTGAATTACACAACCACGTCATGACTTGGTTGTTTTCAACAAACCATGTGTCAAAATTAGGGTCATCGTGGGCTGGTTGAGGCTGCCCCATTAATGTATTTCTCCTTTCTCTTACCTCGAATATACCATAGCACGCTTTGTGACCTTTCGGAGATAATTTCTACCATTAAACTTATGGCTAATAGTCATAACGTGATTTTCAGTGAAATCTGATGGTAGCTCTGTGGTTCTGGATGGTACTATAGTACTGGTGGTAGAGGAAGATGAAGTTGAGGCGTTTTGGGTTTGAGAACTTGTACCGGACATAAAAGCGATAAGAATTATATCGGTTGGTTTTTCCTGGAATTGAGCCAAACGAGAGGAGAAAATTGGGAGGAATCCATTTTCGGAAAAGTTTAGTCACGGAGATCCTTGTTCACGGCGACGTGGGGTGTCACGTATTTGGCCGAGTGGTGGCGCGTGGAGGCTTCACGCCGGTCAAATCGTCGTCGCTCCTCCGGGATCCGCCGATCGGCGCCTGCTGATGCCGTCTGTGGTGGCGGTGTCGTCCCACGTGCTCTCCTTCAGGCAGATCGGAAGTGGTCCGACAAGCCCTGTTTCTCTCGTTCTCTCATGTTTCTCTCTCTTTCTCTCTATATATTCGACTCCAGCTTAGACAGAGGAGGTCGACTAGCATTAAGGGTGGCGGAGTGAGGGTTTCCAACACTGGGTCCTTCGAGTTTTGACCCTAGACCCTCCTGGAGTGCTCGGTCACACGCGGATCGAGCATGGTGGAGTCCATTCCTGCGCTCTGGGCCTTTGAACAGAAGGTTTTGCTCTGATACCATGTTCAAATCAGAGGTATTCACTCTCTGTTTCAGTATATTATTCATGATGACAAACTTACAATATATAGGCTCATGAGAAGAAGCCGTTACGGTGGGAAGAAGAGGAATAGGAAATACAATTAATTAACATAAAGGCACATAAAAGTATAATCTTTCCTAAACTAAAAAACACATAATCTCAGATCCAATAATCAAGGAAAGGATCAAGGGATTCTATCAATCGCAGATATTCTAACAAAAAACACCTGTTATAAAAATAGACATACATCACGATTCAATTGTTCCTTTTCCGGAAAATATGTGGAGCGTGTTCCTAACATATTTTTCTAAACAAGATCCCTAAGGAAACCATGGGCAAAATGCCAAAATGAAGGCAAAAAACTATTCTATACCCCAACAGATGAAAAGACAGAGATTTAATTAATAAAAATTAGGAACATTTGCCTCCAACCAGATGCACAAAATAATGGCATACACTGCATACAAAATAAAGTTTTCTGTGCTTCTTCCAGCCCGAGGAAAAACTCTAGAAATTGATCAATAAGAACGCTCAAAACGTAAAGGGCATATCCCAACATTTCGGAAAGAAGGCATAGTCACACAAATCAAACTTAATGAAAAATTTCAATATTTATATACTCTCATGAGTTTTTATGCGGTTCGAAGAAATGTGAAAAAAGCTTTGAGAAAAGTGCCTCTGAATCTCTTAATTTAATTTGAAAATAAAAATGGGAGAGAGAAGACAATTTTCTACCACTCAAATCCCTCAATCGCATCAACATAGAATAGAAAAGCGAAATAAATACACCTATGATACTAGGCAACCACAAGAGGAAATAAACCATTGAAATAAATAATTAATATGAAAAATTCATATTATCCCCCAAATGGCTTATTACATCTTTAAAGCGGCTCGGAGATACAAATACAAGGACACTATATTAATCAAATTACCTTTTGCACTCCAAGAATGAACTAAGAGCTAAAATGCCATTTTCACCCGAAGAATCCTTGATGGAGTCTAGGTTCTGCGAGACGCAAAATGACAAAATTATAATTTATAAGTAGATACCTATTTACCGGGTTACCATTAATTTACGGCGGGTAAGAGTGGGAAGTGATCCTCGACACCTTGGGTAAGAGTGGCGGAGACGGAGGTAGATTCAACGGCAGAGTGGTGGGGACCGAGGTTGCTTCGACGGCGGATGGCAAATCGGATTCGCGAATCGCGAGTGGCGGAGTGGGTGAGAGAGCATGAGTGAGGTTGCTTTGACGGCGGATGGCAGATCGGATTCGCGAATCGCGAGTGGCCGGAGTGGGTAAGAGCTGTGAGTGCGGTTCGGCGGATTGAGAACTTGAAAGTTGAGATCGAGGAGTGGAGTGACGACCGATGAGTTGAGATCAAGGAGGAGGAGGAGTGCGGCCGCGAGAGTGAGAGTGTGAGACGCTGATGAAGGTCGGAGGATTGGATTAACTTTGCATTAAAAATAAATAAATAAATTTGCGAGGGAACAAAATTTTTCCTCGCAAAAATGATCACTTTTGCGAGGGAAACATAATTTTCCTCACAAAATGGCCACTTTTTACGAGGAAAAGATGTTTCATTCGCAAAATTGAGGGAAATTGGCGGGATATTTCCCCCAATTTCGTAAATTTTGTGAGGGAAAAATTTCCCTCGCAAAATGGTTAATTTCCTCGCAAAATTGAGGGAAATTGGCGGGGATATTTCCCCCCAATTGGCGGGAAAAATTTTTCCCTACATAAAAAATCCCCTATTTTGCAAGCGAAATTTTTTTCCCGCGTTAGTGGCCAATTTGCGAGGAAAATTTTTTCCCGCAAATTTGTTAAAATTTGCGACGGAATTTGTTTCCCTCGTTAAATTCTCGTAAATATAACATTTTCTAGTAGTGAATTAAGTCTAGTTTTTGGGAAAATTAGTTCCAATATTTAATCATTCGAAAATCATTCCAGTTCCTAAAAACATTCGAGACTATTCAGTTTGATTTACAAAACTCGTGGTCATTTTGTACAATTTATTTCTCTCTAACCTTGAGCTTATAAAAATGCCAAATACCTACCATTTTAAAGATATGCATGTCCTCTATCTTTTGGAATATTTTCACAATTGTTAGAGGGCTTTTACTTGGTCAAACCACACAGACAATCTACTGACCTCGAGTTTCCA
>JAFJYI010000578.1:0-16099 GCA_019022655.1 Acacia acuminata
TCTTAACCCCAATATGGTAATTGCATTTACCGCTTCTCGTTGCAACTAATGCTTATAAGGAGTTGTGCCCATTTGGGTGGGTTTTACAACCATCACCTTCTTCCTTGTCACTTCTAACCCTAGATGCGGGAGGCCGCTTTGTCTATGATTCTACTTCTACTTCTAAATATTTTATGTAAGTGATTTGGTCATTTTTTGTTGTTGTTTTTGTCTTGGATGTATTTTGTGTTTGAAATTTTGCCCTAGGGCAAGTCATTGTACTTTAGACATTTATGTTTTAAAGTATTCTCTTTTAGTTATCATTTAATTTACATGTTTATATTAATAACTGTATCCCTGGATATATCTTTTATAGATTATCTTAAATGTCCTGTCGATCATCTACGCGGGACCGAAGATGACATAAGACCAAGTATGACTTTGATGAGGTATGGAGATACGAAGTAAAGTCATGGGCACTTGTAGAGTACAAGGTCGCTAGATTACCCACTATGAGAAAGCTGCATGGATCTAGTCATAAGCTTATCTCATGTATAACCGCGTCATGACGCCCTATGACTGAGATCATCATGGATTCCTACATGATGAGTCACTGTCTTTGACCTAGTCAAAAGTCACCTTTGGCCGGAGTGATGATAAAGGCCGGATCGGATCAGTGGTTTTCATGCGGAGGATTGTGAATGGTCAAGATGGAATTTGTCCCTCACATTTGTAGAGAGATAATCTGGGCCCCTCGATGAGTGAGTCTAAGAAATGTATGTTCATACTGTGATGGAAAGGAGTTTCCATTTCACTTATTAGACTACTCGAGAATTAAGAAAGTAATGGTCAAGAAAAGGAAGTTGACATTATCCATGCCTCATCCTTGACCAAATTATCACGTGACAAAAGGGACGTGACATGGTTGTACGATAGGTTGTATCGTGTCATCGATCCCATGTGAATTGGGTAGTTGCAATGTCTTGCTAGAGGCCGCTTGCGACTTGTGGGCTGGTACAAGTTTGCCCACTGCCAATCTCCTTATGGGCCTATAGGTCGCAGACACAAGAACAACCCAACATGAGCAAAGTGTCGGGTTCATTGAATCTGATTAATCAGGAGATTTAATGAATACTTAATTTAATGCAGGGTGAATATATATATATATATATAGGGAAAATGATTTGTTCGGTGACGGGACCTAAGAGTTTCTCTGTGAACCCAAACTACATCGTTTAGTTTAGTGAGGGGGCGTGCCAAAGATTTTTTTTTTTAAAAAAAACAAACAAGAGTGTAAGCGTGTTTTTGATTGATTCTCGAAAAATTGCGATCAAGCATTAGTTGTGAGAATCAATCGAAATTGCGGATCTAGACAAAGCATTACTTCCAAAGATGAATTAAAACTTTATATCTAAATTTAGAAATCAAATCGCTAATGTATCTAACGGCCTTAATGAAGCAAATCAAGACAATTCCGCAATTTGAAATCAAATCACGATGACGGATCGTTGGAAAGGCTATTAGAAATCGGGATTAAGTTTAGCCAAAAAGAACAACCTCTCTCACTCAATTTTGTTTCCGTGAACTTCCCTATTTTTCTATTAATTTTTTATATATATATAAATTAGACGCTCTTTGCTTTGTGTTGGCTCTATTTATAATAATAATTTGGAAGAGAGTTTAACCAGGATAACAAATAATTTTTTTTTTAAAAAAATAACTTATAAATATTTTAATCGATAATAACGATAAAAAAACAATCTTAAAGATTTGATTATTTTAATTTTAATTTCATTCGAAATCAAAAGTTTATCCATAAAATATTTTATTTTTAAGAATATTCAATTAAGTAATGCTATGTTATATTGATTTAATGCTTAAAATGATATCATTTTTATATCCAAATGGAATAATCATACTCGTAATATATCGGGATATGATATTATAATAATTTGTTGGTGAAATATTAAGCCTAAAAGATTATTTAAAAACTATGAAAATTATATTGCCAATATTGAAATATTAATTGCAAGTATTGAAAGATCGACTATCAACTCTATTCAAATACAAATTTTGAATGACTTCCTATCAATCGAATTGCTTTTGATTGGAATTAATCAAAGGGGCTATATTTAAATAAATATATTTTAGTCATATAAAAATTATTTTAAAAAATAAAAATAAATTCATGAAATAAGAAATTTTGATTTTAAATAAAAAAAATCTTATAAATAATTTTTTTCACTAAACCAAATGGCGTAGTTTGGGTTCAGAAGAAACTCTTAGGTCCTCCTTTGGACAAATCATTTGCCCATATATATATATATATATATATATTAATATTATTAATGGAGATTATAATATTATTATATATTATTTGTTTTATATTTAATTTATTTGATAAATTAAATATCTAAAATAAATAGAGATATTGTATCTCATTTAATTTTTGAATAAAGTTATCATATATCTATTTAATTTAAATTGAGATATAGTATCTGATTTAATTAAATAGATAGATATCATTTCTCGAATTTAATTTATGGAGATAAATTAAATCGGAAGGCTTTTGATTTGGATTAAATAAATATATCATATTAGATCTATTAGATAGATTTAATTAATATATTTTAATCCGATTCAAAATTTGAATTTCAGATAAGCTTTTTAATGCGGATTAAATGTGTTACATTAGATCTAACATATTGATTTAATTAATGTATTTTAATCCATATTTGAAATTTGAAATTCAAAATTAATCTCATTAATTTTGAATATAATATGCTGATTAGTTTTAGAAAAGCTACGGGACTTTTTGTCGAGCGTATTACGTAAAGCCGCGAGAAACCCTAGAGTGAAATTGAGAGACGTAAAATTCTAAAGGTGCTAGCATTTATTTGCGTTAATCGGGTTCGGGAATTATTCGTGTGGATCCAGGTAGAGGAAGCCGATTCAAAGAGTCTTCAGCGATCGAGAAAGTAGCCCACCAGTTCAAGTCGAATGAGACTCGTACGGTTTCAGCTCGTAGGTAATTTTCAGTTCCTTAGCCTTGGTTTAAACACGCACGAGTGATCCTCGGCACGGATTCGTAAAAATTATAATCTTTGCGTTATACGGATTCCAACATTTTGTTGTATTGGGTCGGCTTTACTTGTATCCAGATATTGTACTTTTTTAGTATTAATATAAATATCTTTCCGATAAAAAAAGGACGAATAAGGGTCAATTTTTTTGTAAGGAACAAAATGGGGTTCGTGTTTTTTTGTTAAGGACTAGAAAGGGTATTTACTTTTTAAATAATTAATTTTTTTCATTTTGTTGTTATCCTTAGTAATCTCTTTACAATTTCAAGTTTTTTAAGTTGTTAAGAATCTTATATACATTTATGTTTATGTTTATGTACATGTTTATATTTATATTTATGTTTATGTTTATGTTTACTTTTTATGTTTTTGCTTGCGTATTTCAACGAGATCCTTGCATAAGCCTCTAGCCCACTCTAACACACATGCCTATAAGTTGCAAGGTCTAGGTCTATTATGTCAATAAATCATTAAACCATAAATCATGCACTATAATCTAGGTTAAATAAATTATCATCCTTGGTCTCTGTTACTATGAAATCTCAAAATAAGTCAACTATGAATGCTAATAAATGAGTCATCGGCTCCCGCCCGTCTATCAAGATGGTTCATATAAACATTCCATTTACATTCAAATGCAATATAATGCATTCAACAAAAAATCCTTAAGGTAGTAATAAAAACAAAATAGGCATGCAACCACTCTCCACAATAGCCTCAAGCATAAGGTACCTTTCTAGTCGAGCCTCCCACAAGTTTCAACTTGAAAAATGTTGAGAGAAATAGGACAAGAACACGGTCTCAATAACATAAGATGTTTTTTTTAGCCTCTTTGTTTTTATTTTATTTTTTTAAAATTGTTTTCAAAACATACCATATAAAGACAATTGAATTACCAAAATTCTAATTAGGTTACTAAGCATAACAAATTATTAATTAGGTTATGTGACATAATTAGGGATTCAAAATTTGAGCCAAATTACCTCTATATTCATTACTTATTAAAAAAAAAAGCAAAATTGGAGATATAAGAATATTGTTTACACGCTACATAAGAACACTAATGACAGAAAATTTATTGGAGGTCTCGACACCATTAGAAAATTGGAATAGAAGGCTAGGTAAGTTGTAACTAATGTTAAATCTTCATTCCTTAATCTCTTTTAGTTGATATATGTACTAGAGGTAGTATAGCATATTAACACAACATTTTTGTGATCAACATAATTAGACGATCTCATTGATGTCATTAGGGATCGAACGACCACCATGAAGATTTTTTTCATTGCCTTAAATTATATATATCTCCTTCCAACCATCGATCAAAATGCAACCTAAGAAGAATCAGAAGGCAGCAAAATAACAGGCATCCTCATCCAATTATCATCTCTATCCATCTGAGATATTCTTAATGACTTTTTGGTTCCATTACCATATGCTTCAACTAGAGGTGGTTTGACATAGGCATGTAACTTAAAGGTAAGGGCATATGACATGTCACTAAATTTTGGTTGAGCTCTTTGTCGCAAGTATTCTTCAATCATAGTTTTTTCTCCTTCTTGGCTGATGATGTTCTACAAAGATGAAAAAGATTAAGACATATAGGCTTGCATTTTCTAGTCTTGATCAAATTAATAAATGCCTTTATCTAATGTAATATCCTGAATTTTGGGCCTATAGACTTGAGGATAAGCTTTATTAGGCTAAACGACTAAGCCCAATCCGAGAAGAGTCCCAGGAAGTCAAGAAATAAAAAGACTCTCGAGGGCTATGTGATTTGGCTTTACCAGGAAGGCGATAACATGCGGAGGTAGTAAGATTAAAGTGTTAGTGCAGAAGGGCACAAGACACATTTACGGTGCCATTAAGTTGGTAAAAAGATGCTACCCAGCTTATGTCATAAGGTAAGGGATGATTAGTCGAGCAAAATGTGCTGGTATAGGTGTGCATATGACATTTCTAGGGTAGACATGTGTACCCTGTGTTTTTCCCTAAACCTCGACTTAATAAGGGTCATATAGCCTTTGGAACCACCTCAATTGGACCATTTGTAGATTAAGTGATGATTTTTCAAAGATAAGTGAAAAATCTAGCAGTATAGGTTGCGATGCAAAAATTTGATAGTGACTTGAATGGTAAATAGGTGTGGTTGGCAAGGGTAGACATAAGTGTTATCACTTGGGTTGAATGGTAATAAGAGTGAAATCGACGGGTAGAGGTATGGTCAAACACTTCGGCAAATCGAAGGGTAGAAGCGCCGCCACGCGCCGCCACAAGCGGCTACGAGTGGCCGTCACGCGCCAGCTAAGGAGCCGCGCGTGAGGCCGCATGAGACACCCTTTTTGGGTAGTTCCAGCGGCCGTGTTCTCGTCTCCCCGTGGCGGTCCTTCCCCTGGAGTATCGTGCTGAGATGACTTCGACTGATGGCGTGGCAGAAGTGATGGCAAGGGTTCCTCTTTTGTGTCCTAGGGTTTCTAGCCAAGGATTGGGTTTTTTGGGCTTTTAGGCCCATAGATACCCTAAAGGGGCTTGAAACAAATACTATGGGCTGGACAGAAGAGGAATTCCAAAGTTGTTAATTTTTATTTTTAAATTTTTATAGGAAAGCCATGGATTAAAGTTATTTGTTTAATTATTTAATGCTTTTATTGAATTGTATGAATTATATCTGCAATTAACATGATGTTTGTAATAACATGCCATATAGAATAGGAAGATGCCATATTGTTGCATAATCACATGTCATAACAGCATAGTAGCTATTATGCCTTGAATCGACTAGTATGATAATTATTATGCGAGATTGTTTAGGTTATCCACTAAACTAATTATCAATTATTATGATTTTAAATTAAAATCTAGAATAATAATTGGATTAATTAATTGTGGAATTAAAATCTAGACAAATAATCCAGAAAATTTCCTAAGAGAATTGTATTTTGAGAGTAATTTGTGGGTTATTTAAAATGTTCATGTGACGCACACTCGCCAATCATGACTAGATTTTAGATACCTAATGATTTCAATTATAGTTGTTGATCTCGGATAAAGAATACTCTAAATTGAACAAATTCTTGGAAATTGAATATTCTAAATTTAAAATATTGAATGGGTGAAGGTTTTAAATTAAGCATTTAATTTTAAAACCTACGGGCCCCTGATTGAGGGTTTATTAGTGAAATGATTATCGGCTTTGAAGCCCCATCGGATAAGGATAATCGGATTTCGTTAGATTAAACCCTAATATTTTCAAAATTTTAGTAAAGTTTTGCACGGCCCATCGTCGGCAACACTTAGACGCTAAAGATAATTTTGAAAGTAAACAATGGTTAAATACATTCAACTTTGGTAAAATTGTTAACCCTCCCATCGAGGCTCGGCAATGGAACTCGAAGGCCCAAATTAACAATATTAGTTTTACAAGAATCTTGCCCATCGTAAGTCTTGTAAAGATAACTAATGGATTGTTAAACAATAAATGAATAGTAGTTATTAGAATCTACTAGCGCTATATCTGTTTGTTGTTAATTATTAATTAGTGTGTTTTTCCTTATTTTCAAAAAAATGTCTTTATTCAATCCTTTAGCTACAATCTTGAGCCAAAAACCTATGGATGATACAAACTACAAACAATAGAAAACTAATTTGGATATTGTTCTTCAATATGAAAAGCTCAACTTTGTTGTAACTACCCCTATGCCAGCGCAGCCTGCTGCAGATGCATCTGATGCAATTCGGACTCAATTTCAAATGAGAAGGAAAGATGAGAGAAGGCTAATGTGGCGTCATTGCTATATTTTGGCGATCTCGCCAATCACCTTCAGGGAGCAAGCGAGCATGATTGAGAGTGGAGCAACAATGCTCAGACTCTTGATGGCATGTTTGCTACGTCTAGCGCCGCTAGGCAAAATGCGCTGAATTCGATCACCAAGACAAGTGATGTCCTGGAGGAAGTGTGCGAGATCATTGTCTAACAATAATAGCAAACTTTAAGAAGGCTGATGACCATGGTGTCAAGTTTGAACAAGAAGTAAAAGTTGACATTCTCTTACAATCACTGCCTGAGTACTTCAATCAATTCAAGATGAATTATAATATGAATAAGATGAATCTTGACCTCACTTAATCGATGCACGAGCTTGAGAGTCTTTGAACGATCTCTAGTCAAGCGGGGAAGTGCATTTTTTGCTGGTGAAAGTTCTGCGAAACCTAAGGGAAACCCAAGGGAAAGAACAAGAACAAGAAAAAGAAGAAATCAGGTACTCCAGTTGCCAAAATAGTTGCAATGAAGCAACCAAAAGGCAAGTGCTTCAAGTGTGGACAAAAGGAGCATTGGAAGAAAAATTGCCCACGTATGAATAAACCAGGTATGGGTAATTTACATGTGATTGAGGCTTGTTTAGTGGAGAATCACAATGATATATGGATCGTTGATTCAGGAGCCATTAACCATGTTTATTACTCTTTGCAGTGGTTCAAACATAGCTTGCCGGTACGTAAAGGACAAAGAGATTTGAAGCTTGGAAATGGGGAGCTTGTGTCTGCACTAGCAGTGGGACAAGTTATTTTATCTTTTGATAATTTTTAGAAGACTTGTTTATTTATTCCAGATTTTAAGAGGAATTTAATTTCGTTAGTTGTTTGGATAAACATGGTTTGACAGTTCGGTTTAATTCCTCGTTTCAATAAGAAGTTCATCTTCTTTTATTTGTTACGGTGTAAAGTTTAATGGTCTTTATTTCCTTAATCCTTCCTCGTGAAGTTAATCATGTTGAATTAAAAGATGTTGAGCATATTAATTCATCAAAGAAAAGAAAAGTTTCAATGAAACTTATCTTTGGCATTTGAGATTAGGTCATATTAACTCTAACAGGATACGGGGTTTGGTCAAAAGTGGGATTTTAAAATCCCGAACTTTGAACCGATACCGTATGTGAATCTTGTTTAGAGGGTAAAATGACCAAGAGATCTTTCAAGGCCAAGGGAAAACGTGCCACACTTCATTTGGAATTGGTACATCGATGTATGTGGACCAATAAATATCCAAGCCGAGGCGGGTATCGATATTTCATCACATTTATCGATGATTACTCTAGATTTGGACATGTGTACTTGATGCGTCACAAATCTAAAGCTTTTGGAAAATTCCAAGAGTTCAAGGTGAGGTAGAAAGCATCTTGGTGTTCAAATTAAGACTCTTCGATCTCGATCGAGGGGTGAATACCTATCGGAGAGTTCAGGTCTTACCGACCAAAGAGGGGATAGTTTCACAATTATCTTCTCTAAGGACACCCCAGGAATGGAGTTCTTTGAAAGGAGAAATAGAACCCTTTTAGAAATGACAAGATCTATGCTCAATTATTTATCTCTTTCTGATTCATTCTGGGGATATGCCTTAGAAACAGCTATGTATCTATTGAACTTAGCTCCGTCCAAGTCGGTTTCAAAGACACCAATAGAATTGTGGAAAGGGTGTAAGCCCACCATGAATCATATTCAGATTTGGGGTGCTCCGACACATGTCTTGCAACACAAACCAAATAAGATGGACTCGCGTGCTGAAGTATGCATGTTTATAGGCTATCCTAAAGGAACCAGAGGTTGGTTGTTTTATAGTCCAAAAGAAAAGAAGGTCAGAGTGAGCACTCACGCGACTTTCTTAAAGGAGGACTATATGGCAAATTATAAGCCAAGGAGTACAGTTATTCTTGATGAGCTAGTCTCAGATCAAGTTTCACCTCAACCTCAGGCGGTTCCAGCTTTTATTCATGTGGTTGTTTAAAGAGGGGAAAATGTACCTGAACATACACAGGAACTAGAGACAGAACCAGAAGTTTAGCATGATGATGAACTTATGGAAGAACAAAATCATGAATTGGTTAATCCACTTAATGAGGGTCCTCATCTAGAAATTGTTAACCCACAAAATGTGGACCCCATGTAGATGCACAACATCAAGTACGACAAAGTCGTAGTGGGATATTGATTTGTAAACCTGCAAGATATCTCTTGTTGGGTGAGTCAAATCAGGATGTCATCATTGAAGAAGATGATGATCCCACTGTTGGAATCCGTACAACGCAGCGGATTAAAAAAAATTACGGATCCAATCCCGAGGATCACTCAGGTGCGTTTAAACAAGGCTAGGGAATCGAAATTACCTTAGGAGAATTCGTTTGCGGCTTGTTCTTCGTTGAACAGTGGGCTACCTCTCGATCGCTGAGAGACGACTCATAGGATCGTCTTCCTCCACCGTATCCACACGAACAACTCCGAACACGGCTACGACGGCGTGCTAAGCTAATTTCTCTTATGCGTCTCTCTTGATTTTCCACTCTAGGGTTTTTCTCGCGGCTTTCAATGCGCTCGACAAAATGTCCCGTGAGTTTTCCAAACCCGTTCACCGCATTATATAAAATTAATCCTCATTAATTTTGAAATTCAAATTTCAAATATGGATTAAAATACATTAATTACATCAATCAAATCGATGTAACGTATTTAATCCGTTAAAGCCGATTTGAAATTCGAATTTGGAACTGGATTAAAATAAATGTATTAATTAAATCCATCTAATAGATCTAATCAAATCCATTTATTCAATCCAAATTAAAAGCCTTGATTTAATTTATCTCTATAAATTAAATCCGAGAAATAATATCTATCTATTTAATTTAAATTTGAGATACCATATCTCAATTTAATATTAAACAGATATACGATATCATTATTCAAAAATTAAATGAGATACAATATCTCAATTTGTTTTAGATATTTAATTTATCAAATAAATTAAATACAAAACAAATATTATATATTAATATTATAATCTCTATTAATAATATTAACATATATTAATTTTAATTTAATATATATATATATATATATACATATATACATATATATATATATATACATATATACATATATATATATATATCCTAGATTAAATTCGGTATTCATTAAATCTTAGGCGTATCTAAGATTCAATGAATCTGGACACATTTGCTCGTGTTGAGTTATTCTTGTGTGCGACCATATGAGGCCCATATGAGATTGGCGGGTGGGCCAACACTTTGTCACCCCCACAAGTCGCAAGTGACCTCTAGCAAGACATTGCGACTACCCAATTCACATGGGGATCGATGACACGATACAACCTATCGTACAACCATGTCACGTCCCTTTTGTCACGCGATAATTTGGTCAAGGATGAGGCATGGATAATGTCAAGTTCCTTTTATTGACCACTACTTTCTCGATTCTCGAGTAGTCTAATAAGTGAAAATGGAAACTCCTTTCCATCACGATACGGCCGTACATTTCTTAGATTCACTCATCGAGGGGCCCGATATTATCTACAAATGTGAGGGACAAATTCCATCTTGACCATTCACATTCCTCCGCATGAAAATCACTGATCCCGATCCGGCCTTTATCATCACCCGGTCAAAGGTGACTTTTGACTAGGTCAAAGGTCGTGACTCATCATGTAGGAATCCATAATGGTCTCAGTCATAGGGCGTTGTGACGCCGCGGTTATACATGAGATAAGCTTATGACTAAATCCATGCGAGTTTTCTCATAGTGGGTCGGTCCAAAGCCACCTTGTACTCTTACAAGTGCCGTGACTTTGATTCGTATCTCCATACGTCATCAAAGTCATATCTGGTCTTACCTCATCTTCGCTCCCGCGTAGATGACCGATCAGGGACATTTAGGATATCATCTATAAGATATATCTAGGGATCAGTTATCACTGTAAACATGCGAATGAAGTGATAACTTAATGGAGAACAATGACTTGCCCTAGGGCATAATTTCCAATACCCACGAGTTATGACGAAGCACTAGGAGATGTTGATGCTCAGGAATGGCTTGAGGCTATGAATCATGAAATGGATTCTATGTATTCCAACTCAGTTTAGTCTCTTGTAGATGCACCTGAAGGGGTAAGACCCATTGGGTGTAAGTGGATTTACAAGAGAAAGAGAGGATCGGACGGGAAGGTTGAAACCTTCAAAGCTAGATTGGTGGCGAAAGGGTACTCCAAAAAGAAGGTGTGGATTATGAAGAAACCTTTTCGCGGTTGCCATGCTCAAGTCCATGGGATTCTCTTAGTCATTGGCAGAAACGGAAATCTTGATTATGAGATTTGGCAAATGGATGTCAAAAGCGCTTTTCTAAATGGAAATTTGGAAGAGGAAATCTATATGCAAAGCAACCAAAAGGGTTTATAGCCAAAGGGCAAGAAGAAATGGTATGCAAGTTGCAAAGGTCCATTTATGGACTTAAGCAAGCGTCCGATCATGGAACATCGATTTGATCAAGCCATTGAGTCTTATGGTTTTGAGAAAAGTCGATGAGCCGTGTGTGTGTATAAAAGGATCCAAGGTAATACAGTATCTTTTCTGGTACTTTATATGGATGATATACTCCTTATCGGAAATGATACAGAAGTATTGTTAGGCATAAAAACCTGGCTGAGCAAGCATTTTGATATGAAGGACCTGGGGGAAGCCAATTATATTCTTGGTATTAAACTCTTGCGAGACCAGGAAGAATAGGGTTTGGCATTATCCAGGCTAAATACATTGACAAAATACTTGTCAAGTTTAGCATGGAGAATTCCAAGAGGGGAATTATACCCTTCGGGCGCATGAGATTCATCTCTCTAAGAAGCAATCTCCTAAAACTCGAACGAGAGAGAACACATGAGTAGGATACCTTATGCTTCCAGTGAGGTAGTCTCATGTATGCTATGCTATGTACCGGTCAGATATCGCTATGCGGTGGGAGTAGTAAGCTGGTACCAATCTAATCCTGGAGAGGAACACTAGGTAGCGGTTAAACATATACTCAAGTACCTTCGGAGAACGAGAGATTATATGTTGGTCTATTCGAGTGGGAGTCTTGAAACCATTGGTTATACGGACTCAGATTTCCAAGGAGATATTGACTCAAGTAAGTCCACCTCGAGATATGTGTACACCCTTAATGGCGGTGCCATTTGTTGGAGAAGTGTAAAACAATCATGTGTGACTGACTCTGCCACAGAGGCTAAGTATGTAGCTACTTTTGAGGCTGCAAAGGAAGTCGCATGGTTAAAGAAGTTCTAACGGACCTTCGGGTGATACCAAGTGTTAATTGTCCTATCACACTTTCGTGACAATAGTGGGGGCAAGTAGCACAATCCAAGGAACCAAGGTGTCACAAGAGACAAAAACACATAGAGAGGAAGTACCACTTGATCCGAGAAATAATTAAAAGAGGAGATACATTGGTAGCAAAGATAGCATTAGACGAGAACCTTGCTGACCCTTTTATGGTGTCCCTTATTATGATATGCTTATTGACATTATTAAATTAAATTACCATGAGTCTTTCTCAATAACTATTTTCAAATGTCCCTAGGCAAATACGACAACTTCACGATGGCTCTTCACTGATAAATTGGGAATCACATCAGTGAATTTCTCTGGGCTCATTCACACTGGTGAAGCAAAAGATTACGAGCTATATGTACTTGCCTCATAAGCACACAAAGTATACTACGTTGAAATAATAAACATAAAGATTGGCATATAGTAGTCTGTCTTAAGCCTCGAGACCTTTATGATATGGGTGATGGTGATGACATAAGCCATGAAACTTGTTGGTTAATTTTGCCTATTACATGACTTTCATGCAAAGTTTCATGAGGTTGAAAACGAAAAAGTTTGTTTAATCATTGCGAAAACCCGTAACTCCTTACGGTTCTCATGGATTATTAACCTTAACTCGTTGGGTTAGTTATTAATCATTAATCCGTAACTCTTTCCAGTACTCATGAGAACTCGTAAAAATTTATGATAATCGTGAGTTTTAGGATTACTCATTAAAACAACTATTGGAGATTAGGATTACTTGATAAAACGACTATTGAAGATTATAATTACCTTAGATCACTAGAAGACTTAATGTGGTTGATGTCCTCTAATGTTGATCCACACGGCTATCCCTCGATTACAATGACCACTCTTTCTCTTGAAACCTCCCACTTTTTGGATGCTTTCTATTCAATGGCAAGGTTGAGATTTCGTTTCTTGGGTTTTTCTCTTTTTAAGAAGATGGTGGTTTTTTGGAATTAAGTTGAAAATAGGATGAACAAGATTGAGAACTTACCTTTTTCTTGAATTGGCGACACACTTATCAAATTGGTTCTTGTTTTTCTCTCTAGAAAAACATACGAGAAAAAGGGACACCCAAAAATTAGCACTTTATAAGAGTTTAACCCTAATTTAAGTGCTTACAAGAAAGACTCAATCCAAGCTTGATTTTGAAAATGCAAATCATAATGAATTAAATCCATATCTTGATTGTTTGACTGAATTTAAGATGATGAATCACATTCATATTTGGATTGATTGATTGAATCAATCATTTAAGATTATAGATCACATTTATTTCTTGATTGATTGATTGAGTCAACCATTTGCGATGATTGATCACATTTATTTCTTGATTAATTGAGTAATGATTTAAGATGGTGAATCACATTCATCTCTTAAACTATCTTTATTTATTATTTCTCCTACATTCATCCAATTTTTGTTGGATATATATTAGATAATTCAAAATTATCTTTTATAACTTAACCTCTTGAATTAAAATTCAAATTTGAATTTCAAACTTAAATTCAAAATTCGACTTTCAAATCTAACTTGTCCTAACACCATTGGGTCTTCCAACAATTTGGGCCCTTTTGTGGAGAAATTAATTTCCCATTGGGGACACTATATATGTCAAATCATGGTTGACCCTGGATGGCCTAACTAGTCATTCCAAACATTAAATTCATTAGTAAACTTCTGGTTTACATTGGCAAACTGTTGGCTTACATTGGTAAGCTTCTGATTTACATTGGTAAACTTCTAGTTTGTATTGGTAAACTTCTAATTTACAATAGCATGTGCTTCAAGTGTGCTTATAATTGTATAATACAAACTAAAAGAAAAAGTAGGAAAACTTTCTAATATTCATTTTCTACCAGAAACTATATTTGTGATAGCAAGACATTCCTAATTATTTTTAGTTGTTGTTTCTATATGATATCCATTTCTGGGGATATCTTTACAACTCAATAAGTTTCTCTTAGATTTGGTAGAATAAAATGCATTATCAATGCATAATTTTGTTCTTTCAAGTAACAAAATATTAGCTCTTACGGAGCCTTCAATCAAATTTATACCACTAGATATAGTTTGAACATTGCCTTCTTGCATTACCTTTAAGAAAAATATTTATCATTTTTTAGTATGGTGTGGGTTGTTGCGCTATCAACAAGACACAAATCTTCAAGATTGATGCTAATAAGATTCATTCTTCATTAAAAGATACATGAAAATAAATAAAACATAATTTTTTTAAAAAAATACATATGATAGAAGAAAGTTTAAACATACTAAAACATAACTATTCTAAATAGGAAGAGATAATTTATACTAAGAAATCAACAATATCCAAATGATTAAAATCAACACCTTCAAACCCAGAATTCTCAACCTTATCAATGTTCAAATGAGTAAAATTAACATCTTCAAACTTGGAATTCTCAACATGATTTACTTCAATCTTTGACTCTTACCATTATTTTTTAGTAATTCTTGGTAAAATTCAACTAATTATCTTGGCGTATGACAGGTATGGGATGAATGACCTTTGCCACCACAACAATAGCATGCATTTTCAACATGTTTGTTATGCCTACTGGTTCCACTAGTTTCCCTTTTGTGGTTCTTATCAATCTTTCCCCATTTTGGGTTTTGGGAATTTGATCCACCACGGCTTGGCCCACGCCTACGGCTGTAGCCACCTTTACGTCCACATCCTCAGCTACTAAAAGATTCATTAGTTACTGCATTCACTTCTAGGAATGGAGTTAAGCTTGTTGGACAGGATTCATGATTTTTCAATAAAAGCTCATTGTTTTATTCACCCCCAAGGAGACAAGAAATTAATTCAGCATATCTCTTGAAACCCTTTTCACGATATTGTTGCTGCAGGAGCAAATTGGATGCATGAAATATAGAGAATGTTTTTTATAACATATCTTTATCAGTAACATTCTCTCCACATAATTTTAACTAAGAAGTAATTCTGAAAATGGCTGAGTTATACTCGCTTACAGTTTTAAAATCTTACAAACGCAAATGTATCCAATCATATCGAGCTTTTGGGAGGATGACCATCTTCCGATATACCTATCTTCTAAATTGTTCCAAAGAACAAGTGGATCTTTCACCGTAAAATATTCAATTTTTAGACCTTCATGCAAATGGTGGCATAGAAAAATCATGAATTTGACTTTATCTTGATTAGATGCCTGATTCCCTTCTTTAATTGTGTCTTCCAAACCATGGGCATTTAGATGGATTTCCGCATCCAGCATCCAAGATAAATAGTTCTTTCCGGTAATGTCAAGAGCCACAAATTCAAGTTTTGCAAGGTTTGACATGGTTTAGACTAATTAAAGAAATAAACGGGAATTATCATAATATTTAATATAAAAACACTAATGATAATAATAGGAAATTCACAAAAATAATTTATAAAGTATTGCAACAAAATTAAAATTTTATGGCTTCAGGCCATTTATCTTTAGGATCATCAAAGTTGAACATTATGGCTTCCAACCACACAATAAGATAGAAGATAAAAGCTACATGACTTTTGGCTATATAATATCAAAATGAGAGTCAAAGAAATATGATTTCTGGTCATATAATTTCATAATAAGAAATCTGAGGTGTATGGCTTCTGGCCATACTAAAATAACAATACTAATAATATAAAGGAAGTCATAAAGGAAATCAAAATAACATATAAAAACAACAATAATCTCAAATCTTAGCCATGAAACCCAATGTTAAGAACAATAAGTAAAAGTATCTCTTTAATTCCATATAGTGGCTCAGGTTATCCCAAATAGATAAAATAAAAGTATAGTTAAAGAAAGTAGATGAAGTCATTAAAGAAATCATACCTTTGTTAGAGCT
>JAFJYI010000540.1:0-75823 GCA_019022655.1 Acacia acuminata
AAGGTGGTGACTTGTTGAAGATTCATACAGTGATATCAGAGCATTCCGTGGAGAAGCCTTCGGATCCACCAGAAAAGTCAGATCCTAAACCTTTGGTAGGAGATTTCGAGTTTCAGCTTGAAGATCCAGTCACCATGCTCTCGGCTGATGAGCTCTTCTCCAATGGGAAGCTTGTACCACTTCAACTCTCTGCGGTTAAGTCTTCTTCCACGAACAAGTCGACTTTGCTCAAGGCGAGGTCGCCAGAGGCAGCCAAGGATGGGCGTGTTGCCGATATCTCCAGTACAGACACTTACTTGTTCTCGCCGAAGGCTCCGAGGTGTTCGATTCGCTAGAAGGAGCTCCTGGGTCTAATGAAGTTGTATCTAAATTCTCGCTGGAATAAATATTGGAAGAGAGAGAAGAAAAAGGGAGAGAGGAGAAGGAAGAAGGAGAACGGAGAGAAAGTGGAATTGGAAGAGGGAAGGTCAGATTGGTAATTTAACATTCACAAATAATTACACAGAAGTCCTTAGGGACTTTTGTGTAATTTCATAATTTTAAGGGACTTTATTGTGATAAATTCTCTTCCTTGGGACCTGCGCGTAGTTTTCCCTTTTTTTCTCTCTCTTGAAATTTCTCTTCCTTTTCACACTCCATATATATATATATATATAATTCAGATACTTGTTATGAATATTATATTTGTGAATATTTATATCTCCTATTATTTCCTATTCTCCCATAGTTTCCTATTCTCACCCATTAATCACTATGATTATGGAATCACATTAATTATAGATTAGAGAGTTGTGCCTATAAATAGAAGGCATATGTTATGTATTTGAGACACACTGGAATAAGAATTACTCTCCTCTTTCTTTCTTCTCTATTCTCTTGTTCTTGTTCTCCATATATTATCTCGATATATAATCGCTTCTTTAACGATTTAGTCTACCTTCTTTAATTATATGTTTCTATTATCTATCTAGGATAATTTGAGCCACTATATGGAATTAAAGAGATATTTTTACCGACTGTTCTTAACATCGGGTTCCATGGCTAAGATTGGAGATTATTATTGTTTTTATATATTATTTACGAGTTATTTTATATTTTATTACTATTGTTAATTTGACTCCTACATGGAAGGTTCTACCTCCTACATGGCGTCTAGATTTGAGCTTTCTTTTTATTTTTTTTATTTTTTTAATTTGACTCTACATGGAAGGTTCTACCTCCTAATGGCGCCTAGATTTAAGCTTTCTTTTTATTTATTTTTATTTTTTTATTGTTTTAATTTGACTCCTACATGGAAGGTTCTACCTCCTACATGGCGTCTAGATCTAATCTTTCCTTTTCATGGCAAGAAGTCATACGCCTCTAATTTCTTATTATGAAATTTCATGACCAGAAGTCATATTTCTTTTACTCTTATTTTAATATTATATGGCCAAAAGTCATATAACTTTCATCTTCTATCTTCTTGTATGGCCGGAAGCCATAATATTCGACTTTTAATTATCCCGAAGCCATAAAATTTTAATTTCGTTGCAATACTTTATGATTACTTTCGTGAATTTGCAATTTTATCATTAGTGCTTTTATTATTATTATTATTATTATCATTTTATTAAATATTTTGATAATTCCGTTTATTTCTTTAATTAGGCTAAACCATGTCAAACCTTACAAAACTTGAATTTGTGGCTTTTGACATTACCGGAAAGAAACTATTTATCTTAGAAGTCTGGATGCGGAAATCCATCCGAATGCCTATGATCTGGAAGACACAATTAAAGGAGGGAATCGACATCTAATCAAAATAAAGCCAAATCCATGATTTTGCTACGCCGCCATTTGCATGAAACTCTAAGAATTGAATATTTCTTTGGGACAATTTAAAAGAAAGGTATGATCACGAGAAGATGGTCATCCTCCCAAAAGCTCATTTTGACCGGATGCATTTACGCCCGCGTATTTTAAAACCGTGACCGAGTATAACTTCGCCCATGTTCAGAATTACTTCTGAATTAAAATCATGTGGAGAGAATATTACCGATGAAGATATGCTAGAAAAAACATTCTCCACATTTCATGCATCCAACTTGCTCAGCAAAGAAGAATACCGTGAAAAGGGTTTCAAGAAATATCTTGAATTAATTTCTTGCCTACTTGTGGCTGAACGAGAAAATGAGCTTTTATTAAAAAATCATGAATCACATCCAACAAGTTCGACTCCATTCCCGAAGTGAATGTAGTAACTAATGACTTTTTTAGTAGTCGAGGGGGCATAAAGGTGGCTACGTACATAGACGTGGTCATGGTAGAGGACGTCATAATTATCGTTATCATGATGGTAGAAGTAATGATTATAACTCTAATACCCATTGGAAGAGGAAATATGATGAAGGGCAGAAAAATGAAGATGGTGGTCCTTCAAAAGTTGTTGAGAATAAATGTTATCGGTATGGTATGAAGGGGCACTGGGCTTGTACCTGTCGTATGCCTGGGCATCTAGTAAAACTTTATCAAGCCTCCATTGAAAAGAGTGAAACTAATGTGGAAGAAAACTTAATTTTTCAAGAAGACAATGTTGAGGCACACAAGAATGATGATGGTATTAATGGCAGTAATGCTATGGCACACTTGGAGGTGGCTGATTTTTATGATTAGATGAGTTTGGTTGGAAGAACAATATTTTTTGTTTTAATGGTTTTTGGAAGTTAATTTATGCTTCAGTTTATGCTTTACTTTCATTTCTGCTTTTATATGCAATAAGACCATGGTTGCTCATCATGTATTTTGAATTTGTTTTAATATAATGGTTTTTTTTTAATTTTAGTTCTTGAGCTTTAAAGTGGTATATATAGGATAATTGGCCTATTATATATTGATTTGTCTTTGAAATACAAATATAAAGGAAGTATGATTATATGACTCACAGTTGAGAGGGAGATTGTTAGAAAACAAGTGTGAGTTCGAATACAAGTATGAGCTAATTTGTGAACAGTTATATACTTCCTTTATAAAGCCTAATAGATCTCCCAAAATGGATGTCAGATTATGATTCAAAATTTTATGATTGATTGAGACATATGTCACAATAAACCAGAAGTTTACTAATCCAAAGAAATTTATTAAATTGTTGGCATGACTTGTTTGATCATCCAAGTCATATAATACAAATAAGATTACATGTTAACATCCATAGAAGAACCAGAAGATTCTTCATGAATAACCAACATATTATTTATGAACTATGTGCTGCTTGTTCTCAAAGCAAATTGTCTATGAGAATACCATTGGTCATGATTTGTAATAGGTTTCTGGAAATATATCAAACAAAATTATATGGGCCTATTGAAATAGCATGTAAACCATATAAACTTGAAAGATGCATCTATAAGATGGTTACACGCGAGATTATTATCTTACAACCTGAAGTTTGTAAAAATGTTTGCAACCCGAAGTTTGCAATAATGTTTGAATGAATTAAGTGCACAATTTCTAGATTATATGATCAAGAAATCATGAATTAAAGCCTCCATAAATATCAATTCTTATGAGAACAAAATTTTATGTTAGTATATTTGATTTTACATATTGCAAAACTTATATAAGCTAACAAAATTCTCCCGGTAAAATTGGCTCTTTATCAGTAGCTAGACAAATTCCATCTTAAAAGGTTTGAATGTTCAATGCTTATAAATCCACCACAATGCACACAGATGGATATGGAAAGAAAGTTGAGATAAATGTTGTAGAAGGACCTTCTTCTTCTTGTTTGTCTCTATATGAAACAAAATGATGTTTCTAAAGAAAACAAATGGATTAAGGAAACTTATACTGTATGATTAGTCAATTGATATTTGACATTATTTTCTCAACATGAGGGGGAGAAATTGAATAGCTGGACAAGAGAATAAATGGAATGTATTATAGCAAAGTATATATCCTCAAATAAAGAAGTATAAACCAGAAGTTCATCAGGTTATGCATTCATGATATATTTGCCAGATAGAATTCTGACCTAAATGAGATTTATTAAATCTCATATTCTAGCTAAAAATGCTCCAATTAGTAACATGCCTGAAGCATGAGTAAGTGTTCGGTTCCAAATATAAACGTTATGGATAAATTGGAGCAATAATTAAGATGATCATATTAAGGAGGTAGATACTCCAAAAGAGTATCAAGACATAACTTATTGCAAAACCTCAAGAGAGGTTCAGGTACCTGAGTAATATTGATATTGTTATGTCGAATTGGAAAAATAGAACCAAAAAGATAAAGTTGCCGACAACAATTTTGATGATGATATCACGAGATCAAATGAGGATATTATATAAAGATTATTGGCCAAGAAAATAAGTGAAATTGAGAATGATGCAAATATAATCATACTATGATAGTTAAGGACCTAAAGTCCAAATTGGGATATATGATTTTATGGTGGATACAATAAATCTAGCAGTTTATGAATGATAAATTATGCGTCTATTAGATATTATTATCTAGCATATGCATATGGCTTACTAAACTATGAGATTGCATAAGAATCTTCAAAGGATCCAAGAGTGCTAGTAGCACAAGTCCTTGAAGGACTCAAAATGCCAGAAGCATCTAATTCAAAGTTCTCGAGAACAATACTTAATAAGTTTTGTATGATTTAAAGCTATTAGAGCATGTATGATATAATCATTTTAAAGAATATCTGTTGATATGCATCTAGATATATCTTATAAGAATGCTTAGACTATGTTTGGTTTGAGAGTAAGGTAGGGGAGGGAAGGGAGGGGAGGATGCCTTACCTAGTTTGGTTTGAATTTTAGGAGGGGAGGGAGAGGGAGGGGAAGGTGCCTTCCCATGCCTTACCTCAAAATTTAGCCTTCCCTCCCTCCTAAAATTCAAACCAAACCATGGAAGGCACCCTCCCCTCCTAAAATTCAAACCAAACTAGGTAAGGTATCCTCCCCTCCCTCCCCTCCCCTACCTTACCCTCAAACCAAACATAGCCTTAGAAACCATGTTAATATTATTATGATTTTGCTGGAAATATTTAATTTTTGCAAGTACACAATAGAATGTTTGATAACCAAAAAGAAGCTATGCTCAAAAGACATTGAAAGTAATGTGGTCATCACTCATCAGGGGGAGAAAATCTGATGTAATTAAGAGGGGGAGATGATACACGATGTACTCTTTTTCCCTTATCTAGGTTTTGTCCCATTGGGTTTTCCTAGAAACATTTTTAATAAGGCAACATTAGAAAATGTATCAATGGATAATGTATTCTTTTCTTTGGCTAGGTTTTTATCCCACTGGGTTTTCCTAGTTAAAGTTTTTAATGAGGCACATTCATAATGGACATCTAAGAGGGAGTGTTATAAATATTATATTTGTGGATGTTCATGTCTCCCATTATTTCCTATTCTCCCATAGTTTCCTATTTTCACCCATTAATCACTATGATTATGGAATCACATTAATTGTAGATTAGAGAGTTGTGCCTATAACATTATCGGGAAAATGGTCATTAGCGACGAAAATTTTTTCGTCGCGAATTTGTGAAAATTTGAGATGGAATTGAAATTCCGTCGCAAAAAAATGAAATTTGCGATGGAAGTGATAGTCCGTCGCAAAATTTGATGTCCGTCGCAAAGAGGCGGCGTCGCTAAACCCAGTAGGGTTTTGTGACGGACTTCAAAGAGGCGAACAAAAGTCCGCCTCTTTTCAATCCTTTTGCGAAGGACGTCAAGTCGGGCCGCAAAACCCACCGGGTTTTTTGACGGACTACACGTCCGTCGCAAAGAAAAGTCCGCCTCTTTTTAAACTAACGTACTGTCGCAAAAAGTATCTATTTACGACGGACCTCATCCCATCGCAAACTTTGTCTTAATGAGGCACCGAATCGGTGCCTCATATTACCCTCCCCCCCCCCGCGTTTTTTCTCCTTCCTCACCCACGGCTCTCCTCCCGCCTCGTCAACCGATCAACTCTTCTCCTCCCCTCGCCGCCTCTCCTCTCCTCCTCCCCTTGCTTCCGACGCCTTTCCTCCTCCCTTGGGGTAACGCCTCTTCTCCTCCCCTTGACGCCGACGGTCTATTTTAAAGAATGATTCCAGTAACCTTCATCTCTTCTCTCTTTTCATTTTGTTCTTCAATTTCATTATATGGAAAATACAATGCTATTGGCTGTATGAATTTCTTTCGCAATACTCTCTTATTTGTACAAACTTTTAAGCTTCTCATATGATAATGTATAGTAGATTTTGGAATAGATCTTACTCCTAAAAATAATTAGAGAAGACATGAACTGTTGAAAAGTGATATTTAGAAATAAGAAAATTAATTAGGAAGTTTACTATTTGGTATTTGAAAGTAGAAAATATAAGAGAAAGTTCTAACTCTACAATATACTTATAATGTTAAATATAAGAGAAAATTAATGATATTGATGCTTAATCTGCTTATTAATTTGGATTATGGTTATTGTTTGTAGGAGATTCCATGATTTTTTTAGTTATTGGGTTTTCTTGATTTTTATTAATGAGGTTGATGAATTTTTATAATCTTGTATTGTTTTTTTATGGTTTATTTTGTGTAATGAAAAAATTGTGTAAGAAAATTATGATCTTTTATTGGTGGGTTATGATACATAAATCTATAAATTGATGTAAAGTAGAAGGAGGAAGGTGTGCCTTTAAAGAACAAAGAAATTTGTAAGTTAAAAATTAGTGAAATTAGCTAGTTGATATAGAATATATATTTATATTAATATAGAATATATATTTCTATTAATTATAATTTTTTTATTTTATTATAGAATTTCATATATATAATTAAAAGGTAATTAAAAAGAAATAAGGTAAAATGGATTTTGAAAATTATAAATTTTGTTATAATTAAAAGGTAATTTTAAATAAATATGGTAAAATGGATTTTGAATATTATGCAAACTTGATTAAGTCTTATATTAATTTGATTTCATTAACCTTGAACTTTATTAAAACTATAAAATTACATTATTAGTTCAATGCATGTGTTGGTTTCTCACTTTCTTGAATACGTGGTAATTGGTTGGCGCTACTTATATATATTTGTGGCATGATGAGATGTTAATTAGGTTAGTAACTGACATAGCTAGAAAGTATGGAAGGCGATCATGATAGGAGTTGAATGTACAATCGTCTAACTGAGAGAGACAACTAACTCAAGCATTCTTGGTGGGTTTGAAAGAGTTCATCAATTTTGCTTTGGCACATTCACCTAATTCAAGTAGGGCGATCAGTTGTCCGTGTGTCAAATGTAGGTGTTTAAGATTTCAAGATTCAGAGACGGTCAAAATCCATTTGTGTAAAAAGGGATTCATGAAGGATTATGAGTGTTAGGAATGTCATGGCGAAGTCCGATAGACACCGAGTGGTTATTACGGGGACAGTAGTCATTGAGACAACCTTAATCAATATGAGCAGTTGGTTATGGACGCTGCGGGACCATCCATCGGCCAATATTTCGATCCCGTTACTCATGCTGAACCGTCATACATGGGAGAGGAGACCGATACACATACTCAACCATCATACATGGGAGAGGATCCTCATCCGGAAGCCGATAGGTTCTATAAAATGCTTCAAGAAGCGCAACGTCTGTTATAGGAAGGTTGCGAACACTTTGAAAATAGTGAATATTCATTACTATCGGCTACCCAAGCAAGTATGAGATAGGGTCAAGTACATTCAAAGTGTTGAAGACGGGGTTGCTTCTAGCCAACCTGAGGGATACAGCGTTGATCATCATTGGAACAAACGTGAAGCATATTCGGGAGCTACCATATTGGAAAAATCAATTGTTAAGACACAATCTGGATGTCATGCATATTGAGAGGAATGTGTTTTGCAATATTCTGTACACCGTGATGGACACCAAGGGCAAGATGAAGGACACAGTCAACGCAAGACTAGACATAGAAGCGATTTGCAAAAGGCCTGATTTGCATTTGGTGCAGAATGCCACGGGACAGACTTCCAAACCTAGAGCGTCGTACACATTCAACAAACAACAGAATTTAGAGTTGTTGCAATGGGTTAAAGACCTGAAACTCCCGGACGATTATGTGTCAAACTTGAAAAGATGTGTCAACATGCACGAGGCGAAGTTATTCGGGATGAAGAGTCATGATTGTCATGTTTTTTTCCGAGATTGTTGTGGGCCTTCAAAGCACTTCCGAACCATCCGGAATTTTCCATGTTCTTAAGAGAAATCGTAGCTTTTCCGAGCTTAATGTTGAAAAGTTACGACACTGGAGACGAGCATGCCAATAATGCTATGCAAGTTAGAGATGGTGTTTCCTCCTAGCATGTTTGACTCAATGGAACATTTGCCTGTTCACTTGGCCTAAGAAGCAAAGGTAGGAGGGTCACAACAATATAGGTGGATGTATCCGTTTGAGAGGTAATATATATTTCTTTCGCACTTTTATTAATTGACGGACATGATACTTTAGTTTATAAATACTCTCTCATTGTCCATTGTAGGTTTTTACGCACACATAAGAAGAAGATCAAAAATCCAAGGTACGTTGAAGGATCTATCGCAGAAGCGCATCTAATCGAATAGGCGACAAAATTTGCGTCATACTATTATCCCCCTAAAATGATATCAAGATGGAGAGGGGTACCTCACAATGATGATGGCGGTGATACGAGCAAACAAAAATCGATATTTAACTTTCCAGGCCGAGTCGTGAGAAAACGTTGGAGGTCAACTCTAGAAGGGAACGATAAGAAAGTAGCGGAGTCGTACATTCTAAACAACTGTGAAGAGGTCGCCCAGTATTTAAAGTAAGATTTCTTTTCTTTTTACTGTTATGGTAAGTATTGAAGTATTAACTCTTTTTTTTTTCTTACGAGTTACTTCTCTAATTGGGTCCGATCGAAAAATCCTTCAATGTCGAATCCCAAGTTGATCAATTCACAAACTCGAGTTTCCAAAATGGTTTCAAGACTACTTCGTGGAAAATCCATCGATTCCAATGATGATGTCACTTTCTTTGTTTAGACTATACTTTAGTAGATTTTATTTTTAAACAATATTATTTATATTTTGTTTTATCTATGTAAACTATTTCTAATTGTTTTTATATATTTTAATCATATACGGGTTTATTATTATATTTTTAAATTTTAAATGTCATTTTTATATGTTTTTAATTATTTTTTCAAAAAAAATATTAAAAACAAAATTTACGATAGGAATAAACATTTTTAAAAATTTTAAAAAAATGAAAAAAATATCATTTTTTCAAAGTTAAATTTTATTTTTTTTAAAAAAATTGAAAATTAGTCTAAAAAAATATGAAAATAAAAAAAATTAAAGAAAATGATTTTTTGTGACGAGAAATCCGTCGCAATTTTGCGACGGAATTTTCATTTTCCGTCGCAATTGCAAGGAGCTTTTTTGCGAAGGACCAAATCCGTCGCAAATTCATTTTGCGATGGAAATGACCTTTTTTGCGACGGATTTTTTCCGTTGCAAAAACTGATTTTTTTGGTAGTGTAAATAGAAGGCATATGTTATGTATTTGAGACACATTTGGAATAAGAATTACTCTCCTCTTTCTCTCTTCTCTATTCTCTTGTTCTTGTTCTCAATATATTATCTCAGATATATCGTTATATTTATAACAGATACAACTTTCCCAAAAGTACATGAGTGTTGGGTATTGGAAAGTTTTATAAGGAGTAATTTCAGCTTATAAATGTTTTAAAAAAGAGAATAATTTTTCATAACTGGTGGAACAATCTAGTGGAATGATCTAAATAGATATTAAGATTATAAATAGTTTTATAAGGAGTAATTTCACCTTATAAATGTTTTCTAACTAGTGGAATAATCTAACAGTAACATGTTATAACACTCTACAAAAATGAACTCAAGCAATCCAATATACTATCTTCAATCCTTAACATAATATCTCGTTCATAATAATTATATTGCGAATGAGATCTTATATTAACGGTCCTTAAAAAAAAAAAAAAATATATATATATATATACAGAGGCGGAGCCAGAAATTGTAGTTAAGGGGGGCGAATTTTATAGAATAGAACCTAAATGTTTATAAAATTACATTTCAGCCCCACAAACATTTCAATATTTCTATTTTAGTCCCTTCACTATAGAAATAATAGGGACTAAAATGAAAAAAAGTAGAACTTTTTCAGGCCAAAATATAATTCTATAAAAATCTGGGTCATTAGCTGCAATTTTAGGGGCGGGGGCCACCCCTAGCACCCCGCCTCCGCCCCCGTATATATATATATATAAATTAGGAAAATCTTAATAGATATTAAAGATTAAAACACACATGGAACTATAAACACTCCACTATTGAAGAACCAAGCACTAGCCTCAATCAACCCATCTCAAGAGAAGCAATAGCCTTAGCCATGCATGGCTACACCAAAGGAAGTTCCTCGTGTTCTTAAACGTAGGAGTTAGTTAGAAATTTAATTCTCTGTTCTAAATGTAATACCAAAGCCTTAAATATAAGATTTAGTTGACTTTTTTGGGAAGATTAAAAAAACTAATTAAATTACTTAGAAGTATTTATATTTATCATTTTTTCTCCAAACTATTTATCTGACTTATAAAATGATATATAATTTAATCATACACAACATATAATATAATTAAATAATTTATTTAGCTTTCTTAATCTATAAAAAAAATTAATTAGGTCTTATATTTGGAATAGTACCTTAATCTACTTTATTTTTCATATTTATTATTTTTTTCCAAAATAATTTATCTAATTTATAAATTAATATGTAATATGATATTGCACATGGGTATTTAAAGGAGATCAGGCGCATTTGTTAGAATTAAATATTTATTTAATTTTTCTAATGTACTTGAATTAATTAATTAAGTAGCCCCTACATTTAAAAAAAAAAATCGGAGGAATATTTCATTTATGTTTAATTGTTTATCCTACTGGATAAGCAAATACGTATAACGTATGTATCCTGATGTTCCTAAGCTACTGGAATATCTGTCTGTATTTATATAAAAACTGAGTGAAAGGAAACCGACATACTATGCTGAAAAAATAAATCATCAATATCAAATTTTACGAATTTTGTTATCACGTTCAGGACCCTAAAGAGTGTTTATTTATATAAATTGAGATAAAACTCATCTCATATACTTACCTTATATCTGTAATTTATGATTGAAAAGCTTCTTTTAAAAGTTCTAATCGCTATTCTAAATAAGCACTAAACATCACCATTTGTAATACCAGCTTTCTTTCTTTGGTTTTTTCAATAATGGCTTTCTTAGTAGTTAAGTTTAGTGGGGATATTCTCTTTTTTTTTTTTTTGGACCTGGGTTAGTGGGGATATTCAATCTCAAGGAGATCCAAACATGATCTTCTTTTTCATTTTCCTTAGTTGTTTTATTTTATTAAGTTATAGACAGTAATACTCACAACATAATATGTTCTCTGAATTTGGAGAATGTCTCTTTTAGTAAACTCATATTGAATATCTCAAGATATTATGGTCTATTCAATTAGACCCAATTCATTTCAATAAAGCAATAAACGCATGATAAAAAAAATTTCCTTGATATTAGTACTATTATTTGTGCTATTAATTTGAAATTGATTAATGCTAATCCACGATTATTCCAACAATATGGAGACTTACCTAAACTTAATTAATATATACTTTACTTATATGCACGCATCTCCTAAAAAGGAGATAGCATTATATTTTAATTGTTAAAGGGTATAACATTTTTGTTTGTTGATTTTCTGAGGTAGTATTGAAATGTTAATATTTATTTAACAATAACATTCTTTTTCAAATTTAACATTTAAAAAATATATTTCTTTTGTGTTCTGTATCTTTTGAAAAATAAAAATCTATACGGAAAATTTGAAACGAAGTATTTATGTCAAATTGATCCTTCCAGGAAAAAAAAACCAGAGAATATTTATTTAGGTTAGTAAATAGTATTTCAATAAAAAAAAAAGTTTAAAGTAAATTGAAATACACCTTCGGCCCTAAATATAAGATTCCATTAAATTTTTTAAAGATATCAAGAAATAGCTAATTAAAATTCTTTAAAATATTTATATTTATCATTTTTTTCTTAAAACTATTTTACCTAACTTATAAATTAATATTATAAAATTTAATAATGCATAATATATGACATGATTAAATAATTTATATAGCTTCCTTAATATCTCTAAAAAAGGTCAATTAAATTTTATATTTAAGATTGGAAGGAGTATATAATTTGAATGAATTTTTAAGAATATTCCACATGATTAATTATTATTAATTTTCCGATTACATTATTAAAAAGAATATATGGTAGATGTGTCCAAGGACGGCTATTAGCCTATCACTTCCTCATTCGGGCATTGGAGGGTGAGACAAATGTCAAGTGAAGGTGCATGCTGACGCAGCTTTTTGTCCACGGAAATAACTTTTTTTTTTTTTAATATATCAACTATCTACGGTGTTTTTTTTTTTTTTTTTTTTTTGTTAAAGTACATATTTTGATGATAACAAATCTTTAAAATATTTTTTTCAAAAAAAGCATTACTCGAGTGAGAATGTGTCTTTGTATCACCGAGAAGGTAATTGACTAGTGATAAAATTATTTTGTGAAAATCTGTTAATACACTCGAGTGAAAGATGTACTACTCGAGTGATAATCTAAAAAGTTAAACATCACTTGCAAGGTATCGGCTTGTAAGTAAATGAATATGTAAAAATCTTTTCATTCACTCGAGTCCAAATCATGTCACTCAAGTGATGAACCAAAAATGTTTGTCTCACTTGCAAGGTACATGATGGTGATTCTTTAAAAATCTTCCTTACACTCGAGTCAAGTGGCTACCACTCAAGTGATGATCTAAACCTCGCAAGGTACCCAAAGGTAACTCAACATTTTTTAAGGAAAAAATGTTAGTTCACTCAAGTTGCAAGAAAGGCACTCGAGTGATGCCTAAATCTTTGCAAGGTACCTGATTTTAACTAGTTATTTTAGAAACAAATTGTGTTGAGTCACTCGAGTGACACTCAAATTACTTGCGGGTTACCTCTTGGTAAGTGGAAGGAGATAACATGGAAAAGTTTAAAAAATTAACATCACCCGAGTGCAAATTATTTACTTGAGTGACTCATATAAAAATCATGTTATCACTCTTCAGTTATCTACTAGTAATCAACCAATGTATTGAAAAACTAAGAGAGGCACTCGAGTGACACAATATGGTTACCAAATGATAACTTGCAAAAATACTCTAACATTTCTTCAAGTTACCACTTGGTACTTCTCGCGATAGAGCATCACTAGAGTGATAGATTGTCACTCGAGTGACTTTGAAAACAAATTTTTGAAAACATCATCTTGAAAATTTTGATTCTTATTCCCTTATGTTAGAATCTATTTACAAAGTTTTCTAGTGTTCATAAGCATCATTAGTTCAACATTCCAGTGTTCTATTCATTACTTTGTAATATTTTCAAACTGTCAAAAGAGAAGATCACTCGAGTGATACTTTTCCAGAAAATAGAGCGACACTTCAAAACTTTTAAATCACCATAATGATTACTCTCCTTTCTACTAATCATTTTAACTCTTTACTACACTAGTATTTAAGTGTTTTTCGATGATCAAACAAGGATTAACCCACAAATTGGAAAAAGCACTTTTGTGTCGAAACATTAAATGCGAAGAACATTCAAATGTTGAACATTCTCTTTGCTCTAACAACTAATTCATTAGAAACAATGAATGTTCGACTTCAATGAGATATATATATATATAATCAAGGAAACTCCAACCGATACATTTTTAGCAAGACAACGGCCATTGATTCACTCAACCTATAATACCCATAGCATTGAAGACGAAGGGATCGAACCTCAACGAATTTTTGCGAAAGGTTACTACTACATTCTGTTAGTTCTATATGTGTTTTGATGATTACTAACAATTGTAAACACAAGAAACAAGTTGAAGTTTGTCTTTGGTAAGTTGAAAAACTTACTGTCAAAGACAAACTCGAGTTTTGGTTTCAAAACTCGAGTTTTGATTTTGACTGAGAAAAGCTCATTTTCTATAAAAAGCGGTGCAAAACTCCAGTTTCCAATTGGAAACTCGAGTTTTGGTCATACAGAGAGCAACTAAACTTTTCAACTTGAGAAAACTCCGGTTTCGATTTGAAAACTATAGTTTTGAGTTTATTTTCAAAAGACAAAGTTTCCCCAAGTTTTGTGGAAACTCGAGTTTTAATTTCAAAACTAAAACTCGAGTTTCGAATTGACAGAGAGTTTTCCAGTCTTACATGATTTTTGGAAACTCCATTTTTCATTGAAAACTCCAGTTTTGACTTGGCATGGATTTCTCAACTTTTTTTAATATTTAAATGAAAACTCAAGTTTTGGTTTGGAAACTCGAGTTTTGGCTAAGTAGTGAATTTTGATCTTTTTAACCATTTTGGAAACTTCGGTTTTCATAAATGAAACTCAAGTTTTGATTTCTCAAAGTTTTCATATAAAAGTGAAAACTTGAGTTGTGAAAAGGAAACTCAAGTTTTGGGCAAGCCGAGAGCAATGCACTTTTACAATAAATTTGAAAACTCTAGTTTTCTCGGAAAACTCGAGTTTTGCCTTTAATCAAATTTCTCAATGTTTTCATACTTAAATGAAAACTCGAGTTTTGGTTTGAAAACTCGAGTTTTGATCAACCGGAAGATTGTATCTTTTCAATGTTTTGAAAACTTCGATTTTGAATGAAAACTCCAGTTTTGATGTTTTGGACTAAAACACTGTGCTTTCATTAAAAGTCCAAAACTCGAGTTTGGTTTTAGAAACTCAAGTTTGGATATGGAAACTCAAGTTTCGCTATAAGTGCACAGTTGAAAACTCGAGTTTTCAAGAGCAAACTCGAGTTTGCATCGCAGAAATTTGAATTTCAAATATGACGAATTTGTGAAATCTTCTTGTTTGATTCTAATACTTTCTATCATTATTCATTAACATTCTTAGCTATGTTTAACCACTTTGTTAGTGAGTTTCAGATCATTTAGAGAATGTTAAAAGCAGAATCATATTGAATATGAAAAGAGAAGAGTCAAACAAAGTAAGTGGAAGATAGGTGGAGAGATGGGCAAAGCATTTATCTAATACAGACAACAGAGCCTCCACTAACTAAAAGCTGAACTTCAAAATCATGGGACAAACTCTTGAGGAGCCAAAACCCAAATATTCTATTTGGTAAATGTTCCCAACACACAGATTCAGTAAGCTAAAGCCCACAACAGCTAGTTTCATTGTGAAACACCTCCAACAGCTATATTTTCGAATGGATTCTAGCTCCAACAGATTTGTAACGTTCACATGCTTCAAACCCATATAAATACCTGAAGATTTGAAGTTTGTAAGTAGAGAAGCCAGATACAAAAACGCACACAAAGAAATCAGTCTTTTACTGCTTACTCATTTATTCGGTATCTTTGATACATTGTACTTCAGTGTTTATCATGATCTACTCTTTGAGAGAGTTCTTTTCTGTAAATCATTTTCCTTGTAAGAATCTCAAAGTTGTGGAACTTTGAGGTTGGGGTATTGATTGCAACTTGTAAGAGGGAGTACTCTTGAGTACAGAGTGTGTAATCAATTGAGTTAGTGAAAAACCCAGAGAGTCTGGGGACTAGACGTAGGTCAAGGAGTTGGATCGAACCAATATAAATCCTTGTGTCTTGCCCTTCTTCTATACTCTGTTCATGTATGTTTTTATAGCTTAAAACAGAGTATTTTGAAAAAGTTTTAAAATCTCCAATTCACCCCCTTCTTGGTGATTAAGCTCCACTTTCACATTCATTGCAAAATCTTAATCTCTTAAATTTGAGATTTGTACTTTAGTGATCATATATTTACTTTTATAGGAACATTGATTAATTTATTTATTATCGAGAGACTCAAGATTGTGGGATCTTGAGTTGGTATTAAATTGCAAAATGTAATAGGGATCGATTTTTCTTGAAAAAGAACTAGCTTCAACTAAGTCACCAAGAGTCCGACGAATCTTGGAGAATAGTGAAAATCTCGTAAAGCTTCTAAAAACTGGACATAGGTTAAGTGATTTCAACTAAACCAGTAAAAATATTGTGTGGTGACATCTCTTCAACCCTATCATATTATCTTTCTGATCTGCATTAAAGTTTAAGATTTTAATTATCACCTAATTTACCCCATCTTTGGGTGAGAGTCTTATTCTAATAGTTTTGATAAAACTTATAAATTAATATATAATGATATACATAAGTATTTTAAAGAGATTAAGTAATATATATTTAATTAAATAATTTATTTTGTTTTTAATTTTCTCAAATTAATTAACTGAGTCCTATATTAACCGCGGAAGTAATATTACATCTTTTAATTTCAGCCCAGTACACCTTAAATTCTGAAACCTCCTCTAATTCATTCCACCATACCAAGGAGTTCAGCAATTAGATTTTGACAATTTTTTCATACGACAATCTAAATGAGTTAGATTTGAGTATCGTGATGTCATATTTAATTAAGGTAGCTTTCTGAAAGTTATTTTCTACATTAACATAAATTTAAATTTAATACCGGTGTTTAAGGAGCCAAAATTTATTAGGATTAAAGCTAGTTGGTTTCTTTTAGTAGTTATTATTGGTAGAGTTAAGATTGTTAAACTTACGAGTTTAAGTAAAATCGTGATAGTGACATAGAATCCTATCACGAGACTCAGATTGTAAACTCGTAAAAGTTTACTTTCATTAATAAATAGGTATTAATAGTATATAACTAAATAATTAAAATATAAAAATGACAACAATCTAATTTAAATATATTTTAAATCTAAAAAATTGAAATTTAATCCATCAATATTCATAATTTATCATATTCAACAAAGAATTTTTTATAAAATTTATAAATAAAGTCACACTACAAAAAAAAGCATTTTTTTTTGCGGCGGAAAAAATTCCGTCGCAAAAATCGCCCACGCAAACCAATTTTCCGTGCAAAAATGCATATTTCCGTCGCAAAATTTGGATTTAGCGGCGGAACACTTTTCCTCGCAAATATTGAAATTTGCGAGGGAAAACTCAATCCTCGCAAATTTTGCGAGGGAACAAGATCCTCGCAAAATGAAAAATTTGCGAGGGAACTTGTTCCTCGCAAATTTTGAAATTTTTGCGAGGGATCAAATCCCTCGCAAAATCCAACATTTTGCGAGGGAACTTGTTCCCTCGCAAAAGTTTTCATTTTGCGAGGGATATTGTTCCCTCGCAAAATGTTGGATTTTGTGAGGGAATCTATTCCTCGCAAAATCCAACATTTTGCGAGGAAATATTGTTCCCTCGCAAAATGTGGGGTTTTGCGGGGAAATATGTTTCCCTCGCAAATCCCCAATTAATTTAAAAAAAAAATAAAATGATTTTAAAAATTTAATTAATTTCATAAAAAATATTAAAAATTAGAAAATAAAAAGATTTATATATGATAAAAATATATTGTAACAATCATAAGAGTTTGCATAGAAATAACAAAATATTACAAAGTATAATGTTTCAACCAAAATAAACTAAAAAAAAGTCTAAACTGCAGCAGTCTGGTCAGGATCACCACCGGTATCGCCATCACCATCAGGAGGCGGCCCCGTACCCTTGTCCTTCAAAAGGGAGTGGAGAAGTTCCCGCAACTCAATAATCATCTTTTCTTGCTCCTTCACCTGTGCTTCTTGCTCCTTCACCTTCGCTTCTAACGTCTTCACCCTCTTATCTTCTACAAAACCAACATTACGAAGTCAGTTTATTTTTTGTACTTCATTTAAATGGACGAGGGAATAATGGTTTGCGATTGGTAGCAAAAGTATTACGTCTACGGAGAAACACCTCCAATACTTCCCGATGAGCGCTTCGTAGAAGACTTCACACTACTACAAAACAGAGATACAGAGTCCTATTTTTTGTACTTTTGACGTCCTTTTTTCTGAGAGACGTCTATCTAGGGGGCGCAATAGGCAAAACTTAAGGAGTCCTATTTCAAAATTAGACTCCTTTAGTGATGACTTAAGGAGTCTAATTCTAGAACTTAGACTCCTTAAGTCAACATAATTACAACACAATTACCTTCTCAGATCTCAGTTAAGGAGTCCAACTCCAGAACTTGGACTCCTTAAGTCTCGCTTTAGGAGTCCAACTCCAGAACTTGGACTCCTTAAGTCTCGCTTTAGGAGTCCAAACTCCAGAACTTGGACTCCTTAAGTCTCGCTTTAGGAGTCCAATTCCAGAACTTAGACTCCTTAAGTGTTCTTTTTTTTTTTAAATAATTGCTTCGTATATTCACTATCCCAAGGTATAAGATAAATCAATCAAGTGAATGCATTAACTAAACAAATCTGAGAGGGTACAATTTAAAACTCAAGTTATGCATTCTTCCAAATTGAGCTTTCATCTAGAATTAGGAAACATAACAAAGCTGAGAGGGTACCATTTAAAACCTATTTTTTTCATTACCAAAAGAGAAGATTTAGCATCAAATCTATCAGAGAAAAGTGGATTTAAAGCCTATGAACCATGCAAAAATAGAAAAATCATTCTTCAAATTGCATCTTTGTGCATAGGGTTAGGGATGCATACTTGTAAGGGCTTCTATTCTAGAATCAATAATTTGGCAAGCATCCAAATTAAGTGACTTCAAAGATGAGAGTCCAGACAATTTCCTTAAACCACCATCACCGATCATGGTGAATGACAAGTTTATCTTCTCCAAACTAGACAATCCTATAAGAAATCAAGTACCAAAAATATCAGCATGGCAAGACTCTTGTGAAAGATGGTAAGACAAGTTCAAATTCTAATCACAATTGCATATACGGGAAACATGCAGAGTCTATTCCCAAAGAATTTGTCATTGACAAGGTTCCAGATTCATCAGTCAATTATTTCAATAAAGATTACAGCAGAAAAAAAGGCAATTTAAGTAAAGTCGTGAATAAAAGGATTCCATGTCAACTCCAAGGCTTTAGCTCGAGTAAGTATATGAATTTCTTTTAAGAGCTTTCACTAATGCATGGAAGCCCGATTTTGGAAAGAACGACTAGCGCAAATTAATACCAACTTGATATTTAATAAAACCAAATGCGTGAGGGGAGTATCTTACGACATATGGTGGAGCCCATTGCTACCAACTTTTGTATCGAGACAATTCCAAGCATTTCAACCGCTGAAGGCCTAAAATCAAAGACAAGCAAATGTAAGTTACACCCGACCTTAAGGACGGAATGTGCAAATTATAAACGATAAATCATGACAAATAATTCTTCTTCAATTGAATAATTTGCAACCAATTATTTAAAGAACATGGAGCTATCTTGAATGTTCTTTGGTATATTTCAGCATATTCTTTTCAAAATGTTCTGAAAAATACTATCATATAGGACATCATCACAAAAGGATTGGGAAATTGAAGATAAACAACCACTTACCGACAGTGATCAAGCCTTCATCACCAATCCTACATGAATCAAGATTCAAGCTCTCTAATTTTATCAATCCGATTGAAGAAATATATCAAACAGTTAGATAGAAACTATCCTTTTTTAAGTATCTCGCTTCTTTTCATTTGACAGACAAGTCATCATAACTTTATTATGTGAAATATGTTAACTAGAAGGAAAATGTCAAGCGAAAATGAATGTCCATGAGAAGTGCAAGATTAAAATCTTGCAACTCAACTCAAATCCATCCGAAGATAATTTACTTTATTCTCACACATCACCCACTTGATGGTTAATTTCGTAAAAAAGAAAACCGGTTCGAGACCATTATTTGTCAAATCAACCAGTTAGCATTCAATAAAGAGAAAAATGATTATACAGTAATAATTCATGTCCTTCGTTAGATAGAAACTATCCTTTTTTAAGTATTCGATTACGCTACTCTTTGTAGATTGAGATATTTTGACTAAAAAATCCAAAGTTATACTAAACTTCACGGTTTGGTAATTAGATCAATTGATTTGAATTTGATGACTAAAATTGAATGAATGCACCATTTCCAACACCACATTTCAATTTTCAAAATCAATAATAAGCCCTCGAGAAAAAGAAAAGTTATGAAAAAGAAAGACATCGAAGTCCCAAGTGAGATAAGGCAATTTAAGCAACGAGAATATACCTTGATCGGACAATTTTTATGGTACACATTAAATCCGAAACATTAAGTGAAGGAGCCTCCTTTACGAAACCAATGGTCGTCATTCGTAACCTAAAGCGGAGCGAGAAGTCATTATTTTAAAATCTCAATTGTTGTATCTTTAATGAGATAGAAGTTAAATGCCTAAACAGCAAACTACATGCTTAAATTGACAAGTGCAAGAATATAAAGATCAAAGAGGGGTAAGGATGTCAATCTCTTAGAATTTGGAATGTTAGAAAGCTCCACAAAAGTATCTTAAAAAAGCTATCCTTTGAATTTCAAAAAGTAAAAGACCTTCAGACATGATAACAACCCTTTAAACAAAGCGGAAACAAATTGGACGAGTCATGAATGCAAAATTATGCTATTATGTTACAATAAAACGCAAACAATTCCACAAAGACATAAAGTGTTTGCATTTCAAGAAGAATTTGGTAAAGAAATATCAATTAAATGTAGTGCGCATATTCGTTCCAATCTTTGTCACCACTTTTTCCTCTCTAATTTAAAGGGAAAAACAGGGGTGGATAAGTACATTTCACATTATGGCAATCGGGGCTCCGACCCTCCAAATTGCTCCTAATTGATCCTAATTGCTCGCAAATAAATATTTCATGCAAAAAAAAATCGTAACATTATTTTATTTTAAAAAACTACATATCGTATAAAACATAGCATAAACATTTCAGTAGTGTTCAAAGAATCCTAGCCATTCAAAAAATCTTTACTCTTGAGCGGTATGTAGTTGGCCCAAAAAGAAGTAAAAGCGTAAGCTGGTAATATAAATTGAACACGGTGGCTTCCAGAAAGTAAATAACTTTCACTTATTAGTTAAAGTCGTCTTGAAGTTACTTACATTACAAATAACTCAACAATGAAGGCGTTCATTTGTTAATCTTCGCAAAAAATAAATAAATAGTCATTGAAACTACAAAGAACCAAGTGTTGTCAGAACATATAATTATTACCACTTTGATTTAATTAATTTTATGGACACTAGGAACTTTTCTCCAATTTATAGTTCCACTTACGAGAAAAGTTTTTCCATATTTGCGGGATCTGGCAAAGAGAAAAATTGCATCTTTGAGATGCACCATGAGATAAAATCATACCCACATTAGGAGATCTGGGCATACAAAAGTTAAAACAGAAGTAGAGAAATATACAATACATAAGCACGTGACTTTAAAGTGATAAAATTTCCAGTGCACAGGTGTTTACTACTCACATACAGAGCTTCAAAGAGAAGAGGAGTGATTTGACCGGCCAAGATAGGATGGGTGCTTTCTGACACAATATCGAAAACCATGTATCAAGGATAAAGTTGAGCACATTCATTTATCTTGTAGAATGAGCGAGATAAAAACTTGGTGCCTCTGCGAGGCAAGTAGGATCGATAACGCCCGGATCCATGTTTTGGCACCCACGGGTTGAGAAAAGTAGTAGATTATGGCAACCAAAATTAAAGCTGTATCAGACAAGAATAGGAAGAAGCATGTCAAATTCCATTGACAATATCAAAGAACAAGAAAGCAAATCATGACAAAGCAAAGCTTTCCAAATACACGCATTGTGTATATACTAATTCATGACAAGAATTCTAATATAGTTGGTATTCTATACTAACTTCAGAACGTCAGATCTGCCTCTAAGATTTCATCATAGTTACATGGCAAAGTTGTTTATGTAATATAATACAGTAATGAGCGCGATAAATGGAAGCATGGGTTAAAAGAAACACATTGAATTAAATTGCAGAAAATGCAAGTGCACCTTGTATCAAAAGAAACAATAGTTCCCCATATTTGAAAACGGAAGGCCTTTGTGAAGACGGTAAGCTAGTGCAATGGTATAGCCAACAACTTCGAGCTCAAAAGATATCATACTAAGGCCTCGACACTTTTATGATTCAGAATTTTTAAGATCTAGTTCATAAGATTAACATAACAATATTGTAGATGGTTTGTAATCTTGCCTGGAAAAACTAGACTTGTTTAGGCAATTGTTAGTGGAAAAATCTAATGACCGCCCGGCGGCCAATATCAATATTCTCAACAAATAAGGACAAAGATACACTAATTCGATGAATTAAATAATCGCTCGTACAACAATTTCAAAGCAGACACATGCACTCTCGCCACTAATGATTAATCGCAATACTAACTACTGAAATAGAGTCAACAACGTTGTTAGTATCCTCGAGGAATCAAAGTTATGAGCAAATATGACCGGTGAAACTCGGTAAGAGATCCAATAAGGGGATCGGTGTGCGTTCTAGGGTTTCGATCACCATGAAAATAGGCAAGCGAGAAGAATGTGAAAAGACGGGCGTACACGGGAAGTTTGGCCCGTAGTAGAAGCGGCGACGATGGCATAGCCGAGGAGCTTGGAAATAAGAGGTAGCAAGCGGTCCTTTTCGGGAAAGTGGCCATTGCGGAGAGATCCCACAAGAGTCAAATCAATTCCCGGATAGTCCATACTCTCGACGACAATTCGCCGAACAATCTAACACCCGCTTTGCCCCGCGAATTGCTTCGGACTTCGGTGATCGAGGCTCAAATATCTACCCAGGAAAATCAAAATCCATTTGTAAGGAAGGTTTAGCCCAAAAAATAAAATATTAAACATTTAACGTGTAAATGTTGACCCTTTAAAAATAAATTGATTATTAACATTAATATTAGTATTATTAATTAATGATGATTCATCCTCTATTTTTCGCCTTCAAAATACCATATCCATATATTATAAAACCATACAATAAACCGTTTAAAACGACAACAAAGCATCATCAAGTATCTAATAGATCGTCATTCGGATATGATAATGTGACAAACAATCAAAAGATGCGGTGGGGGTCTAGTAATCTAATTCGAGAAAGACACGACCCGATCAAAGCCTTAACTTACCCAATTTTCAAATCATTCGGTAAAATCGACACAAACTCTCTCTCCTCTTGCCTATGAATCCTTAGTCGAAGTTATGGCAATCGGGCCCCGACCCTCAAGGCCGGCCGTGAAGGGCGGGGCCTAACGGGGCTGGCCCTCCAGGGTCCAGAGTAAGAAAAACACATGTTTTTCAAAGTCCAGCCCAAGAGCACCAGGCCGGCCCGGAAATTACTATTCCAAATTTTAACTATTTTTCCTCCACTTTTTTTTTAAAAAAATATAATTAGTAAATTACAACACGAATCATCCAATAAATAAGGTCACTAATTCATAATCAAAAGCAAACTATGTTCACAAATAACTCACATAAAACATAAAAAGCATATCACTAAGCGACATTAGTACGATGACCATTATTATCGTCATCTTCGTCACTATCATCAATTTTAACAACATTTGATTGTTCTTCACTTTGAGTAGTAGCCTCAGGCTCATGAGTAAGAATATCATGAAATTCTTCTCTCACATCATGAACACATCCATAATCTTTATTTGCAACAAATAATAAATCAAATCATAAATTAGTGTATAGTTATTATGTATTTGTAGTTAAATGGATAAATAACTCTATAAAAAATACAAAACATATATAAATTAGTACATTTAAAAGGGGAAAAAACAAAAAGCTAGAGTGAAAAGGGCTGCGGAAATTTGGAGAGCCCTCAGTGGTCGGCCTATTTAAGCCCGAGGCCGTCGGGGACCGCCCTCCAGGGCTAATTTCAAATATCTCATACATTTTTCAAGCCCGGCCATGGTTGATAGGGTTGATGTTGGTGGTTGATAATGGTGGCCTGTTTGGGATAGTGGTAGGCACGGTGACTTACTTTCTATATGACTTTTTTAGATAATAAAAGTGAAAATTAAAAAGAAAGAAAGCATCACTTACAATTCTTGCAATTGAGTAAGATCACCAAATTCACTTGGTATAACTCCAGACATGATTAAGACCATGCGGTGGTCATCATTAAGAAATTGTAAATAAAAAATCTTTGCAAACTATAATGTATTTAAACCTAGCAGTTCAATGAGAGTAATGCAGTACGCACACATAAGGAATAAAAGTGTGAGATACATATGTACACACACACACACAAACTTACACATTATTTCTTGATGATGATTAAGTTTGCTAGACTCAAGTATATAGCTAACTCATAGAAGACAAAATTAGATTTACTCATACTTAATAATATTGTTAATTTTGTTAATTGTATGTTATTATTTATTGTTTTTGTACAAGTGCATTACGATTCTTTGTATTCTTTCTTCTATAGATAGAAATCTACATCTACGATATCGAGTGATATTGATCTTAATGATGTCAATATTCTATTTTTATCTTTCATGGATAACTCCTTTATACCAAACTTCAAATCCATCATTATTGGCAGATTTAGTGATCCGAGAATATGTAACACAATTTTGTGTGAACATATAAACAATATAATGACGCCTTGTTCAAGACTTAACACCTTAGCTTAGTTGTTTCTTTCAACATTTAATTAAACCCAGTCTCAATTAGCAAAAGCCAAGTATTTCTTACAAGCAAAGCATATATAAAAGAAATACATAAGTAACATGTAAAGAAGCCACCCAGCGGAAGATAGCTAGAAGTGGTCCTAGACTCAAACTTAATTAAGAAATATTTGCACTTGAGATGGAATAAATCGCAGCACATTATTTATTAATTTTGATTTCGTATAATTAAATATCAAGAAGTTAGAATCATGTTAGAACATTTGTTGGTTCATAATTTTGTAGGAATATTTAAGAAAGTATTTGATGTGGATTATTTAATTTTTGCAAGATTTTTTCTCATAATCAAACTATTTAAACTAATTAAAACTTATTGATAGTTCAATTGTGACCAAATACTAATTCCTAAATGGATATTCATGCTAATTTGATTAGTGGAATTAAAACTTATTGATAGTTGAATTGTGACCAAATACAAGTAAGTAGTGTCTTCAATCATAAATATAGGATCTAATTGAAGAATTGATATTGACCTTATATATATTATTATCTCCGATTTTAAATATAAGATAAAGTTTGCAGTATGATTTATACTAAAAGCTTTGTCTTATCTTTGAATAGGAGGAGTACTTTTTTCATGTTGGTCAATTTTTTTCTTTATCCCTATTGATACACAATCAATTGTTATCGGGTATGAGAGGTAATAAGAAATAAAGAAAGATGTATGAGTGTTTTAGGGGGAAAAAATATATAGTATCATGTTAACTAATTTAACTAAAATTTTGTAATATAATCAAATTAAATAAATGGGTTTAATAGAAAAAATAGAAACGAGTAATAAAAAAAGGAAGAGTGCATTGGATAGAGTGCATTGGAAAAGGTAACGTGGCAGGCTCCAAATACTTATGTCGCAGTGTGAGGAGTTAGGCTCCCATACATGTTAAAGGTAACTAAACCATGGGCCAAAATGATAGAACTGCTAATAAGTACAATTTGTGCCAAACTTCTAACTAAATGCCTTTGCTGATTAATCAAGAAAACGTTTCAAATAATCTTTTCTTCTTTTTTGAATTTCACAAGTGTGTGCTAACTTAACGGTTCAAATAGTCCTTATTTCCAACCTTTGCCTTTTGCATTTATCAGTAAAACTTCATCGTCCTCAGTCACGTTTTACCTCCATCGACAATAGCAACATATATAATTCATGTATAAGCGACATTTGTCTATAAATTCAAACCTTTTACCATTTAACCCTAAGCGACATTTATATATAATTCATGACAACATCGCAAGTTGAGATAACTATAAATTAGAGATAAGATTACATGGTCATATAGTTCATGATTTCAATGGCTTTTATTCTACCATTTAGTAGCAATAATTATTCGCTTATTTAAACATTTTTAATCATGTCATTTATAATTTTTTGATATATTTCTTATGAAGGTTTTTATTAATTTACATTTTTTAAAAATATGTCATATGTTCTGTTATATTTATTTGATTAAATGGTAAAAAGGAAGATATATAGAAATAATATATATATATTAATTATAGGACAAATGTTTATCAATATATTTCAAAATACTATTCTTTAGAAGAAAATTGTCTTGATTTTAATCAATATGCTACTTAGTCGAATAGAGGCGAAATGAGTGAGAGACTTGAATTTTTTGTTTTAATTGCCTTGGGTTTACTTTGGAGAGATATTTAACAATATATATATATTAATATACTATTTTGCGAGGGAATATAGTTTCCCTCGCAAAATGTACGAATTTTTGCGAGGGAAATGAAATTCCCTTGCAAAATGCAAAATTTTGCGAGGGACCAAATTTTCCCTCGCAAAATGTGGCATTTTGCGAGGGAATCATCCTTCCCTCGCAAAGTTTGTGGACATTGCAAAAAATTGGGGGGAAATATCCCGCCCAATTTTTTCGCAATTTTGCGAGGACCAAATTTTCCCTCGCAAAATCTGCGCGATTTTGCGAGGAACATATGTTCCCTCTCAAAATGGGCAGATTTTGCGAGGGAACCCTTCTTCCCTCGCAAAATTGCGAAAAAAAAATTGGGGGATTTCCCCCCAATTTTTTTTCGCAATTTTGCGAGGGACCACATGTTCCCTCGCAAATTCTCCATTTTGCGGGAACACTTGTTCCTCGCAAAATTGCGAAAAAAATTGGGGGAAATTTCCCCCATTTTTCCAATGTCCACAAAATTTGCGAGGAACAATGATTCCTCGTAAAATGTCTACAATTTTGCGAGGGAATATGTTATCCCTCGCAAAATGCCACATTTTGCGAGGGAATAGTTTATCCTCTCAAAAGTTTGGCCATTTTGCGAGGAATGTTGTGTCCTCGCAAAATTTCGTACAATTTGCGAGGGAATCTTAATTCCTCGCAAAAATCACCTTTTTGCGAGGGAAAACAATTTCCCTCGCAAATTGCCAAAATTTGCGACGGAATTTTTTCCCTCGCAAATTCCGTCGTAAATATGATATTTTCTTGTAGTGTCATTGAGTATGATCAAATGAGAAAAGTTAGCACGAGTTAACGATTTTGTAAGCTAAAATCGTAAAAATGGTAAACTCTATGTGTAAATTCACGAGTTTGATCAAATTTATAACTATCACGAGTTTAAGAGAAACTCGACACGATTTTATAAGGTAGAAACATAAAACCACTAAACTCAAATAAGCAACTTGCAAATTTCACAACAATACCTATATCTATTTGTTGGATCACGTGTCATCAAGTGCTTGCTTCCTACTCCTACAACTACAGTTTGCACGTTGTGATCCTATTTCGTTATTAACAAGACTTTGGAGAATGCTTTTATTTTTTCTTGTTCAGCTGGATCTATGGAAGAATGCTTTTATTTTTTCTTGCTCAGCTGGACCTATGGAAGACTTCAGTCTCATATTTTTGGTTAATTGTAATAACTGGCATTCATTCTAAAGAGGAGAAGCATTGATGGATACATCTACAATCTCGGTTCGTCACTTTTAGGAATGACCGGAAGAATTTGTCTAAAATCACTGCCCATGACGACACATTTTTCTCCAAATATGCAATTAGTCTTCATTAAGTCCCTCAATGTTCAGTCAAATCATCATTTCAATCACATTTTATTATTTCATAAATTATTTTCTAACTTATTAGAACCTTCAAAATATAATCATATCCTCAAATCCAAAACACCCAATTTCTTACCATCAAAGTTTCACCCAAAAATTTCAAATATACACATTCTTATAAATCTCAAATCCAATCTATTTAATCCTCAATAGAGCATCCAATAAATTATAACATAAAGATGTATAATTGACAAAAGATGTGTAATTGAAACCGCTTGTAAATGTGTGAACGAAAATCAAATTTTTAAAATAACCGAATCTTTCAAAAATTGAAAAATTAAACATAATATAACGCAACTAATGGAATTTTGGTACACGGTTTTTGATGATGCATAAGCTTGGTTGGGTTACTAATTTACCTAACGTAATGAATACATTAAGGGAAACTAAATTAAATCAATAAATGCAACAACTATTAAATCCTTACATTATAAGTAAAATTAATCATGTTATAATAATATCTACTTTTTCCAAATAATTGGCAGTAAAAATATTCATGTTATAAACTTAAAATAGTTAAAATAACTATGAATCAATTTTTTAACAAACCCACAACATTTATGTAGTATATATAATCAAAATTATAAATGTATCAATGAAAATCAATTTTAAAATGTAATTATTGGAATCTTGTTACATAGTTTCTAACTGACAATGTGAAAGTGAAGGAAATCATCAAGAGGGGGTGAATTGGGGATTTTAAAAAAATTCTTTTTCAGTCACCCACACAACAGATACTAATCAAGGTAAAGTGGAGATAGAGAAGAAGAGCTTGACACAGAAGATTTATACTGGTTCGGTCCTAACTCTTGACCTACTCCAGTCTCCAGACTCTCTAGGATTTTCCACTATCACTCAAATTAGATACACACTCTGTACTCGAAAGTTATCATCTCCCTAGGATACACTCCCCCTTACAAGTTGTAATCTGATATCCTAATCTCTAAGTCCCATGACTTGAGATTCTTACAATGAATGATTTACAGAAAAGAATCTCTCTCAAAGAGTAGATGATGATAAGCACTGAAGTTCAATGTATCAAAGATACAAATGAAAATAATAAAGCAGTAAAAGACTGATATTCTTGTGTGTGTTTTTTGTATGTCTTCTCTGTCGGCAAACTTCAAATCTTCAACTATTTATACTGATTTGAAGTAGATGAACGTTATAGATCCGTTGAGAGATGAACCCATTCGAAAACATAGCTGTTGTGGGTGTTTCTCCATGAATCTAGCTGTTGTGACCACTACTGTTTGAATATAGTCTGTTGGGAACATTTATAGATTTGAATATTTGAATTTTGGCTCTTCAAGAATGTGTCCCATGTGGTCTTGTTTGAAGAATGATGATATTCGGCTTTAGTTGGTGGATGCATTGTTGTCCGCATTGAGAAATGGTTGTCCATCTTTCAGTTGTCTCCCATTTGCTTTGTTTTAGAAGATATATTAAAATATTGCAAGTTGCACAATGAGTTGCTTTAATTGATTTTAAATCAAATCCAAATCTTCTGAAATCTCACAAGCAAACTGGTTAAGATTGGTTAGAAATATAGATAAGAATCATTTAAATCATATACAACCAATTCACGAGAATCAAGCCAAAGTATAAATCAAATCGAACATTTCAAACCAAACAGCGTTCATCTGTTTTGAAGTTCCAAACTCGAGTTTGCAGAGCTAACCTTGAGTTTGCTCATCATTTAAAAGTGAAGTTTCCCCTCGTATGGATCAAACTGGAGTTTGCAATGGATATTTGGAGTTTGTAAATTTTCTTGAGCATCAAACTCGAGTTTGCATATCTAAACTTGAGTTTAGACTTCTGTCGAGGAAACCATCGGGAAATCAGTTTGGAGCACATTTTGATTAAAACACAAACTCGAGTCTATAAGTGGAAGAACTCGAGTTGACACTATTCATGTCAAAAATTAGTTTTAGTTCTCTAAATGTAAATCGATGGTTTCCAGTGCAAACTCTAGAGTTTTCTTAAGTTAAAATCACTTTGCTCTGAAGGCGCAAACTCGAGTTTAAAAACTTAAACTCAAGTTTTCTCAACTCAGAAAACTTTTGGAAAACTCTTGGCCGACATAAATTTGGAGCCTAAAAGTATGGTCTCGAGTTTACTTAAGTTATAAAACATTGAAAGCTCTCGGCCAAGTGTAAACTCGAGTTTGCAACATCAAACTCGAGTTTACATGTTTTGTAAACTCTTGAGGTTTTTCAAAACAATGGAAAAACTCTACACAAAAATGAAGCTCTCGAGTTTATGAAATGTTTCATTTGAAAACTCTTCCCGCCAGAGACAGACTCGAGTTTGTCACCAACAAACTCGAGTTTACATATTTGCAAACTCTTTGAAGATTTCCTCTGGAGGTTGCAAAACTTGAGGTTTAGAGTGATGGTCTCGAGTTTAAAAGTGTTTTCAAATCGAATGCTCTCGGTCTCTCGCAAACTTGAGTTTCCAAGTGTAAACTCGAGTTTACTCAAAATATGAGAAAACTTTGTAAAACTCTCAAGTTTCAGTTTAAGGTCCAGTCTCGAGTTTAAAGTGCAAACTGGCGAGTTTTGCTCTCTGTCAGTAGCAAACTCGAGTTTGCCAATCTAGGCTCGAGTTTGGCGTTGACAGAATGTTTTTGGTTGAAAAACAATAAGTTTTAACAATCAATTAGCTTATCCAAAAACATTCATACATGTTTACAATTGTCGTTATCATCAAAGCACATAGAGAACTAACACAATGTATAAGCGCTTGGTTTCGATACTCATTCATATAATGCATTGAATATTTTAAATCCCATGACACTTTTACTTCACGTTCGATTTGTATGAAAAAGGTAACTCATTCATACAAATCCACTATTGACCTTTACTAAATTAATTCATTTTAATGAAATTCAATCTCAAATCTCTATTCATACTCATACTAACTTTGAATCAATAAATTAAAAAAAAAAAACAATAATTCATTTGAATTCGGTAGAATAATTCTGTAAATGGACCAATAACTGTTGTTGAAATCACCATATAGATGTTTATGTGGACCAATAGCTAAATGGCTAGGGGGTTTAAAGGGTTATATTTGATTGATGATTATTAGCGGTCATTTTAAATGAAGGATGCATTAAAATTTTCAAATAACAAAATAAAATAAAAAGGATTAAAGAAGAAGGTCAATATTCTTTGTCGGTGTTTTGATTGGTACATCCATGTCGGGTTTTTTCCTTTTTTTTTTTTTTTTTGGTTTTTTTTTTTTGGGGGGGGTTTGTTTTGCTACGGAGGAATAGCTAGCGTGAGATGCACAAATTCATGGGTCGCAAATTAAGTTGGATATTCTTATAAATAAATTGATTAAGTATACGATTATTATTATTGTTGGTTGAGGTGGTGATGAACGTCATCTGGCATAAAAAGAAGGGTTTAGGAGCAAAAATACACATGCGCTTTATCCTCAAGAACGCTCAAAGACCATATGCTTTTTTTAAGAACAAAAATACACATGTGGTTACATTTTAGGAGCAAAAGTCACACCACCATTAAAAATTTGTTGTAAATACAACACTTCGTTGTAAATCTAGTCTGTTATAAATATGGCTTTTTTGTTGTAAATGGCCAAATTTTAAATTTCGTTGTAAATACAAAGACACTTCTGTTGTAAATCTGGTCTTATTCTGTTGTAAATGACCTTTTTATGTTCAAAATCTAAGTGTTTAAATGTTGTTGTAAATATGGCCAAATTTTAAATTTTGTTGTAAATACAGCACTTCTTGTCGCAAATATAGCCTTTTTTGTTGTTGTAAATGACCTTTCTATGTTCAAAATCCAGGTGCTTAAATATTGTTGTAAATATGGTATTTTCATTTTGCAAATATAGCATTTTCTTTGCAAATGCACCATTAATTTAGATTTTAACGGTGGTGTGATTTTTGCTCCTAAAATGTAACCACATATGTATTTTTGCTCCCAAAAAAGCATATAATCTTGGGCATTCCCAAAGGTAACGCACATATATATTTTTACTCCTTTACCCTAAAAAGAATGACACAAATTCGAAGCCTCTGCACTTGAATTTGTCATTGTTCACTCCTCAATTTTTATGTACTTGTCATCCTAATGAAGAAAGCTTCGTTATGGTGTAAAAAGAAGTTATGATCATATTTCCGTTGAAAGCATTATATTTTTGTTATAAATAATATATAGGTAAATTTTTAAAAATACTTTTAAAATTTGAAAATATCATATTAGTGATGTTCTTACTAAAATGAGTTGTGAATTATTAATCAACTATAGTATATACTTAATCTGTTGTAGAGAACAAAGCTGATTTGAGATTTTAATATTTTGAAATATTTTTTAAATTTTTTGCTAATATTTATTGGCTGGCTTAACTTCACCAACAATTTATTTATTTATTTTTTTAAAGAAAACATGAATTGTTTTTAGTTGTAATAAGAATATTGATATGATTACTATATTGTGATTTAAAAATTGGGTTAAGGTGCAATTTTGTCTTGAAAGTTTTCGCAAATATTGCTCTTTAAGTGTTAAAATAAAATAATGTTGCCTCTTACTGTTAAAAAGTTAATGAGACAATATTAAGTTTTTTTAATAGTCAATGTTAGTTTTTTAATGAAGTAATATTGATATGATTACTGTATTTTGATTTAAAAATTGGGTTGAGGTGCAACTTTCTCTTGAAAGTTTTCGTTAAGGAGCAATGTTACCTTTCAAGTGTTAAAATAAAGTAATGTTCTTGTTTCTTGTTAAAAAGTTAATAGACAACATTAATTTTTTAACAAAACTTTAATTTTTTTAATGGTATGAGCAACATTACTACATTTTGAAACTTTTAGGCAACTTTGAACCCAAATTTTTTTTCAAGGCAACATTACTCCTTACCCAAAACTTCCATAACAATTTTACACATTAAACTTTAAAAATTATGAATTTCAGAGAATAATGAAATATGAATGGTGGGAGTGATGTCCCTTAGACCCCATTTGGATCGACGAAAATCGGGTCTTTGGAAAAGGAAAATTCAAATTTTCCGATTGTGGGCGACCATTTGGATTAAATTTTCTCGAGTCTTTGTTCTCCCATGTATAAGGGAAAATGGGTTCCCACAAAAAATAGGGGAAGCCATTTTCCAGCGCTTATGAAAATGGGCGAAAGTTGATTTTGCTCTTGATGTATAAAAGGGCAAGCATGTGACCTTGGAAATCAAAGAGCTGTGGAGAATGAAGACGGAGAGTAGAATTTCAACGACGACTGTGCATTCTACACATGGTGGGAACATAGATTTATGTAAGTGATCTTCAATCTTTTGGAAAAGTCTATCCAATCTTTGTTAAGTTACTTTGAATCTTTTTGGGAAGTTTGATGAGTGGGTTATTTTTGTTCCCCACAATATTTATAATATTGTCAAGGCAACTTGTGTGATTGCAATTGACAAAAGATAGACAATATCTATCCTATATGCATTTAATTGCCTTTAATTTAAAATTCTTAAAGTTATCTACATAATTTTTGGTTCCTCCCTATCCCTTGTTCAATCAACTTGAAACAGAGCTAAAATAGAGGGTGCATTATATGTGTCACACTTGAGTGAAATCATACATACCCGAGTGCCCATAGCAGAAATCTCTCAGAAAAAAATGCTTGAAACGTTGACATGCAGTGTACACTCAAGTGTGATAACGCCACACTCAAGTGTATACTCCAGTGTAAAGTTATTACACTCGAGTCACGACATTGTGACATGTTTTGGCCCTCATCACGTTAGCATGCACACTAGAGCCGGGAAATCGGGTCGGGCTCGTCGGGCCGGCCCGTTTAAGCCCTGGCCCTGTAGGGCTCGGGCTTAAAAAACAGGCATGAAATTTGAAATTGGCAGCTGCGGGGCCCGGCCCCGTAGGGCCTCGGGCTTAATTGGGCCGGCCCGTTAGGCCTTATTCTTGTAGCATTTTCATTTTTTCAAAAAAAAAAAAAAAAGTCAAAGAGTGAAGCACGGCTTTCTGCTCAAAGTGAAGCACAATCAAATATCTATGAAATTGATGATAGTGATGAAGAAGGTGACAATTGATAATGATAGTGGTATGCTTTTATATTTTATGTGAGTTATTTAATATTGCTTAGTTTAATGTTTCTTACGTTTTATGTGAGGCAATTGTGGACAATGGTTTGCTTTTTATTACGAATTAATGAATGTATTTATTTGTTGGATGATTTGTATTGTTTAGATATTAATGTTGATAATATTTATTTGATATATTAGAACTTTAATAGTTGCAATTTACTATTTATATTTCTTTGAAAAAAACCTAGAAAAAAATAATTAAAATTTGGAATAGTAATTTTAGTACTTGTAGGGCCGGCCACCCCTGGTACTATCGGGTCGGGCTTTAAAAAACATATCCTTTCCTTATCTCAAGCCCCGTAGGGCCGGCCTGTAAGGCCCGGTAGGGTCCGACCCCGATTCCCAGCTCTAATGCACACACTCTCACATATTAAGCTGGGGAATCTAAATTTCATTTCGTAGTCCTTCACCTGTCACAGTATATTTAAAATGTCATGTCTTGGGGAATCTGAATTTCATTTTAGAGAAAAAGACAACTTTTGATAGCCTAGTAGAGGAAGAACTGAATCGACCACTATAGCTCGAGCTGAGAGATGCTGAGTTTTCTCCAATATGCCCTGATGCCATCAGAAAGGAAACAAAAAGAACAATCATGATACTATACAGCTCCAATCTGGCAAATTTCATGGCTAACTGAAACAAACTGCATGACAATGCCGTGGCGATCATAAAATTAAGTTCATAATTCTAGTAAAAGATGTAAATCAAGCACAGTAGCATCAGGGGAGTAAAAAACTAGCCAAAAGAATCCAAGATAATGCACCTCAATATTAGTACTTGAGTATAAATACATTTCAGATTCAGTCCCAAGGCGGTTTGCTCTGTTACCAATTTGGTCAATACTCTACCACAAAAGATTGATAAAAGTGCAATCCACAAGAAAGCCACAACAGATTCTAAAAAACAGTAATAATAGTAAATGCTAAGTGAAACTACAGCAACCAATTTCAAGGAATGAGGGAAAAAATTAAAACAATGCTCACCGTTGTTTACAATACAGAATAGCACGATTTAAGATGACTAGAGCAAATAGTCAACAACATTCCTCCCCCTCTTCTATGAATTATACTTTCCATTTCCCAGTTTCTTCGATTTCTTCTTCGGGTTCTTCTTTTTGTCTTCTATGTATTGAACTTCATTTTTCTCATCCCCTGTTTTCTTCGATAAACGTCCGATAAACCCGAATCCAGAGTTCCATGATCAACCACCCAAGCAAAACCTAGGAAAAATAACATATTGAATTGGAAAGGAGTGAAATGAAAGTGGAAGAATACTCAACTGGGCCTCCGCGTCGAACTCGGAGGAGGCGGAAGATGTCGCGGTGGTGATGATGGCGGACCCAACCACCTCTTGCGTTTTCGGTCGAACCAGATCTTGAGACTCGGAAACTGTTGTTCGATCATGGGGTAACCAAAAGTACCCTAAATCTTCTGTTCTCCTTCACAAAATCAGCTACCCACGTTGTCGCTGCTGTTCCACCGTCTCACAGAACATCACTGCCTCGACAGTTGACTAAGCCCCCAAATCAAATCGAGTGTGCTGTGTTGTAATCGGAGAGAGAGAAATTGTGGGGTCTGTGTTGTTTTGACAAAAAATAGTAATACAAGAAGTGTGTTCCTGGACCACACACTCCAGTGTGGCATTTTCACACTTCGGTGTGATGTGTTGTTTAATGAGAGGCTGGACATGTGAGAGTGGGAGTGCCCTCCAGTGTACATATGATACACTCGAGTGTGCTATTTGAACACTCGAGTGCAATCGATAAACAAAAATAGTTGAGTAAGAAGGAGAGGAGTAGGAAGAAGGATAAAATAATATATATTTTTTCTTAAGAACAAAATGATGTTTTACCTCATTTTCTTACCCAAACAAAAATTTTCCTATCAACCCATTTATTTTTCCAATGCCAACAAAACACATCAAGTAAAACATTTTCCGTTCTATTTCATTCTTTTCATTTTCATTCCTACCTTTTCTTCAATTCAATCGGGGTCTTTAGCCCCTGTTTAGATTAAAGAAAAGGTGGGAATGGAAATGAAAAGAATGGAATGAAAAGCAAAATATTTTGCTTTAATGCGTTTGGTTCGTATTGGAAAAGAAAATAGGTTGGTAGAAAAATTTTTGTTTGGTAGAAAAAAATAAGGTAAGAAAATAAGATAAAATACCATTTTGCCCCTAAAAAAATATTATTATAAACAACACAAAATCACACACAGTGCATAGTCATCTTCTCACATGTGTTGGACAAAATTGCAGATGATTATTAATTGAAATAAAGAATAATCTTATTATTATTGATATTAATAATAAAATAATAAAATATTCAAAAATCATTAAAAAAATTGACACCGAAAAATGAAATTTAAGCGTTAGAATATAGGCGGTGGCTTTGTTGTAATTTTCTTCTTAATTTTAACGTCCGTTTATTAAGAGCGAACCTTAAATGTTGTGATATAATGATTTGTTTTAATAAAAAGCGATCGTTGTATCCTAGACACCATATATTTTATTTTGAGACACCATTTAATTTTATTTTGCGAAAAAAATAGTGCTATTTCTTGTTAGAATAAAAGCTTCAAGATTATATGATTTTATCTCTTATTTATAGCTATTTCCTAATATGTAGCCTAGAATTTCGATAGCTAAGAGAAGAAATCGACCATATTTTCATTTAGTTAGTTCATAATAATGAAATTTAATAAATTAAAAAATATATCTATTATATGTATATAAATGGTTCTATCCCATATTTATAGCAATTTCCTAGTATGTAGCCTAAAATTTCGATAGTTAGGAGAAAAAAATCTAATAGTACTTTCATTTATTTAATTCCTAATTAAATTTAACAAATTAAACAATATATATCTTTTATACACACACCGTATTTTCATTTTCTTAGTTCCTAATTAAATTTAATAAATTAAAAAAACATCTCTTTTATATATATACGTAAAAAAATATATCAATATCATTTAGTTCAAACTTTCCTCATGCCATTTTATTTATTTTGAGTTATAACGATTTGGTATTTTAAAATCGGTCGTTGAAACTCGAATTTTTTAGATATTTCAACTTCATATGTGCGTGTTGTGGATTTGTAGACATATAGCAACTGTTATTTAAATATCTAAAAGATTCAATGACTGCTTTTTTTTTAAAAAGCGAGACGTTAAAACCGTGATCATCTTCTCTCGATTTTTTCATAGAAAAATGTTCCTTGTCTCTTCCTCCTTACTTCGTTAAAGCTCCAATGGTCAATTGTCGACTCGCTTCCATTTTTGTTACCTCGATCGATGGATTTGCAAAGCACAAAGACAAAGAGGCTACTTGTCGTGGCTTCTTCTTCCTCCTTCCACAATGTTTTCCGGCGTCAATCTCTTCTCTCTCTTCCTCTCCCTGTTGTCAATGTCTTTTCTTTCTACCATGTGATCAGGGCAAAATAGATTTTAGGCCATTTTCATAGACGCTGGAAAATGGCTTCCCACCATTTTTTTTTGGGAACCAATTTTCATTTAAACATGGGAGAATGACGTGCGGTGGGAAAATATTTTTTAGGGAAAATTTGATCCAAACGGGCGCCTCCATTTGGAAAATTCCATTTTTCTTTTTCCCTCCCCTGATTTTCTTCATTCCAAACAGGGCCTTAGATTATAATAATGGAAAATAAGTCTGAAAGAGATATGAATGTTGTCCTATCCTTCATACTTTGTGGGTTAGAAATTGGCAACTTGGGTTGATTCCCATATATATATATATATATATATGGGGATATCATTTCTGCAGCAACTGCAAAACGACGCCGTTTGGTTTTTTTTTTTTTTTTTTTTTTTTTTTTTTTTTTTTTTTTTTTTTTTTTTTTTTTTTTTTTTGAAAAGGACGAAGGGTGGAGCAACAGAGTGAGTAGTTACCTCGTTTTCTTGTTCAAAAACGGGGCTTCTACACGCCTTCAACTCTCACTCTCTCTCTCACGTTCTCTCTCAACTACTCACTCTCACGTGCTCAGAAGCGCCGCTACGTCTGCTTCTCTGAGGTTCAGTTCATCTCTGAAACTGACCTAAAAACCATAGAGAATCTTCAAACCAGACTATAGCTTCTGAAAAGTTCTGGAGGAAAGCGAAGCTATACACACAGATTAAAATAATACAACCTGGGTGTTAATTTATGTCCAACCTACCTGCATGTGATTACACTGCCTACCTCTCCAACTAAAATAATCACCATCTCTATATTCTTTGGGAATGCTCATCATATACGCTCAATTATTTTAATAACGAGACAAAACCAGTTTACTTGTTGACCGCTACTGATTTCAAAAGAAAACATCAACACTTGAAAGGCTCTGACAAAACAATTATTACTTTGATATTCTTCCTCCTTGGGCACCAATAATTCATCCACCTAGAACCCAAAATCTTCTATTATATGTGCATGTATATATATACTGATAACAAGAGAGAGAGAAAAGCCCATATAATTAGTATAGGTTAAAGTGCGGGGTTCGGGAATCCAATATATCGTGCCAACGATCACTTCAAGAAAATGAATGATAGAGGGGAAGCCATAAATGGCAGTGCGTGAAGGCAAAGGCGAATGAATAATAATACTGGCGAATAATGAGGCATATTGTACAACATTGTTAGAGCACCAAAGGCAAATTAAAATATAATGGTTCTATGCATTGTAGCCAATAATGAAGCAAAACGTGGTTCCGCACGACTAGCGAACAAGCTTGTTTCATCCTTTTTATTTTCAGTGCTCCTCTTCAATTCTCCAGCCTTCTCGATCGTTCTTCGACGTTCTTTGTCGAGAGAAGGAAAATGGCCGACGGTGAAGGAAGAGGAAGAAGCTGGTGGTGATGATTGTTGGCAACGGATGGCGGTGGTGGTTCAGCGATGATGAGCGACAAGGACACACAACCAAGGGTGGATCCAAGTATACTATAAGGGGGCACGTGGCCCCCCTTATTTTCCTTTTTTTAAAAAAAAAAAATTTATTATTATTATTATTTTATTTTAATTTATGTATTTATTTTATTTTATATTTTTAAAATTATAAATTTAATTTAATTTTCCCCCTCTTTTATGTCTTCCTTAACATCGGCTCACTTTGCTCCTTACTCGTTTTCCCTATAAAAATACTTGCGGACATATTTTAGCATTGTGACCTCAATTGGGAAAGATCTGCTTCCTTTTTTGAGATACTTTCTTAGCATTTTGTTGCCTTTTCTCTGTATTTTAGATGGATATTCCCAGCACAAAAAATTGTTTGGAGGATGTAGGTTTCTAATTTTCTGTCATGGGCATTTTATGGCTAACACTTGCTCTTTTTTTCTTATTGATGATGATAAAAATTACAACCGATAACAAGTGAAAACCTTGAATCATGTATTATTTTTTTGTGCTTTTGATGACAAGTGAAAAAAAAATTTCGGGGCTGATCAAGTTGTTAGCGGGGTACTGATTTAATTGTTAAATGGGGTGATTTAGTTGTTAAAAATTCCATTAACAACTCACCTTGGGCCTTTTTCAGAATTTCAGAATCTTGGGCTTTTTTTCAAATTTTCAAAGTCTTTGGGCTTTTTTTCACATTTTTTTGGTAATATGGGCCCTGAACATGATTTTCCCATTGATATTAGGATGTCAATATATCAAAGAAATTGTAAAGAATATTGGATAAGTATATGATTATTTTGTTAGTGATTCAAGGTATTAAATTAGTTTTAGATTGTATGATACTATGATGAAAATTTAAATTATTTTAAAATTTGTTATTCCCCACTAATCTGGTCTCGGGTTGACTCTAAGTTGATCCATTGACTATAGACCCATTACCTCAATCGATTCAGAGGTCAGTCTGGATTTGATAACCTTAGTTTTAATATAGCCAATTTGCAATTGCCATTTCGAAATTGAAAAATTATTAACCCAAGAAAAGGCAATCTTGCTCTTTAAGCTAGTCAAATGCATAATGAAGATGCTAGTCTCTTATAACCTAGTGAGATTGTAATGTAATTTAACTACAAATGAGATTGTAGTGAGATTTACATCACAAACGAGATTGTAATACTCAAAGTTTATTCAAAGGGCAAGGTGGTAGTATAATTTATACTACAAACACGATATTATATCACATATTGAAGGTATTATTTTACTAATTAACTTTTACTCCAACTTCAACTTCAATTAAAAATGGTCAGTTATAATTGAAGTGCCATTTATACTACAAACACGATATTATATCAAAAATTGGAGGTAGTATTTCACTAATTAACTTTTACTCCAACTTCAATTAAAAATGGTCAGTTATAATTGAAGTCAATTTTGTCAATGTTGATTCAAACAAATCATTAGTTAAGTTAATTATTTATAAGAAATATATATGTTAATTCGTCTATATTACTCCATTGATGGGAACAAATATAGACCTGAAAAAATAAATTAACTAAGATATCATATTTTATACTAAAACAAACCCCAAACAAATTCTCAATCGGGTCATGTCCGTTTGTGTATGGCGTTTCATTTCCCACTTAAGTTTCTTGATATTTCATGCACACCCCAAGCTATGGACCCTCGAAAATGATCATTTTAGCATGTTTGGTCCAAATCACGCTGTCGGCCACAATGAATCATCTGCTTGAGTCATATGGCCTAGGAAATGTTTGTCACAACGAGGATATCTTGGGCTGCAGCCAATAAAACCAATTTATTACCCCCTGACATTTTGCTGCAGTGTTTGGGTTGGACTTTGAATTGATTTGCAACTCTCAACATGGATAGAGGTCGGACACTCTCACTAAAGGGATGAGTTTCGATCCTAGAGTTGGTTAAGGCGTTGGGGGAGACATCCTAGCTTTTGGGTGTTTAGGCAAACGTTTGAAGGTAATGATGGCTCGATTTGCCCATTATTGGTATCACCTAGGAGAAAGGAATACTTCATCCTCGCCCTTAGATTGTGGGTGAGCCCATCTCCTTTCTTAAAATTTTATACCAACAAAAAAAAACCCTTCCTATAGGATACCAATAAAAATCTGACATGGTTGGTAGAAGACTGAATCTCTTAAACATTGATGTCCTGGGTTTGAATTAGACCGTGTATATGAAAAAAGTTTTTATTAGAAGAAACAAAACTCTTCGGTGGTCTCTCATCCTTGAAAATATTAGTCTCTAGCTATAGGGGATACCAGATTCTACCGGACAAAAACCTACCCATAGAATCACGAATATAAAGTATAAATGCCATCCAAACATGTTTTCATTGGGAACAGAATGAGGATTTCATCCCTAACCACGTTGGGAATTGAACGAAACTGGTCCACTATTCTATCTCATGCTCACTACTTTTAATTACTACTATACACAAAGCCACACTATTGTTTTTATATCAATATATGACTGGTTGGTAGTTGAGTATTATTGGACTCAAATTTATAATTAATGAATAATATAAATTATTAAAGCTTTAGTATTGTATATAGTAGCGTATTGTTAAGATTACTATTTACTACTTGTGTAAACAAAACTTGGGTATCGTGGGATTAAAAACCAAACCCAGGTTTTGAACAAGGCAATTGAGTTGATTTTATTTTTTTACCCTTAACTGAGCTTGAAAACGGGTTCACATGAGGTGCTTTTCCTTTCAGTTCTTGTTATGTGTTTCTCTCTCTAATTAGAGGGATGGGGGCATTTTTTTTATTTTTATTTTTATATATTTTATTTATTTAGAATAAATTATATGTTGCATCTTGATTTTTTTTTTTTATTTAGTATCTCAAATTAATTAATTTACAGTCCTACATTCAAAAATATTTTTTCAGTTACACCAATATCTTGGAAATTAATTAATTTGAGACATTGGGTGTAAAAAAATTTCCAGATGTAGCGTATAGTTCAATTTAAATAAATAAAATATAAAAAAAAAAATGCCCTCCTCCAATTAGAGGGAGAAGCACATAATTTGAATTCGCTTGAAAACATAGTTTTGAGTGGGGTGAAAATAGGAGTTTGCTAGATTCATACTTTAATAACTATGGTTTATTGAATATGTACGATCTATAATGTTTCATTTAATCGTGGGTTAGTATCTTTTTGTTTAAATAGTTTTTCAAGGTTATAGTATCATATTATTTCAGTTGTGATTGGATTGATCTGGATTAATTAAATCATGGTTACAACTTACAATATTAACCTTTAAATTAATGTTTCAACCGATACAATAACCATTCTATTTTCAGGATCTTAACAACTACTTATCATATACTCCTTCCTATATATAATATTAAATGGACGGAAAAAAACTTTAGGAAAATAGTGAAATTGACGCCAAACTTAAAGGGAATTACTTATCAAAAAGGAGTGGAGGGATGTGTGTGTGTATATATATATAAAGACATCCAAGAGAGACAACTGTAAAACATTGTAAAACGTCCAATTGAGACAACTATTTTGAGGAACCAGTTATGATAGGCACCATCAACCTATCTAATCTAGATCTGTTTTTAGATAAAATTTGGACGATTCAGATTTTTTTTTTTTTCTTTTTTATTTTTTTTTAAAATTATTTTAATGGGTAGAGAATATAAAATAAAAATGATCTCTTAACTAATATTTTTTTAAAAAATAATTTTTTATTTAAAAAACATATTTTAAAAAATATCAAATCTAAACCGTTCAGATTGGATAGGTTGATGGTGCTCTATAACTACTTTCCTATTTTGAATAGAAAAAGACATTTATTGCTAATATGACCATTGAAGGAAAGTACTAAATTTCAGAATCTATGAATTAAATTTGGCATTAAAACAAAATCGAAGAGAAATCTAGCACTCACCATATATCATCACCTTGTCTCTCTTCCGTACAAATACAGCTAGAACTTCTCTTCTTGCCTTCATAAGTCATACCCATTTTTCACTCAACCTGGCTCATCGAGAGAGAGAGAGAGAGAATATGGATAGTGACAGCTCGCAATCTTGCTCGTTGTGCAGGCACAGAGGTAGTATATGCAAAGAGGAATGTGAATTTGGTTTGAAAAACATGCTCACAATAATTCAAAGTGTGGAGGCAAATCAAAGACAAGTTGCTGCAGATTCTATGTTTATGGAGGCTAATGCCTGGAGGAACCACCCTGTTGAAGGGGCTCTTGGCTTTGCTTCTGACCTCATTTCTCAGATTCACTCTCTCTTCAATCAACTTCAGGCAGCTAAGCAACAACTTGAGATCTTCAAGCTTCAACATGATGATGATGATAACAATGGCCTTCAAACAGTGCCTATTTCTTCTTCACCATTTGCTGCTTCCTCCTCCTTCTCTTCTGGAATTCCTGTGCAGCCTAGCCAGCTTCAGCGTTCTGCTGAAATGGTAAGCCTTTCAATTTTTTCTTTTTTTCTTTTCCTCTATTCAGCTCTAAATATAAGATAAAATTGGTTTTTTCAAAGATATTAAGAAAGTTAATTAAATTACTTTAATATATTTATATTTATCAGTTTTTAAAACTATTTTGCCTAATTTATAAACTGAATCTAAGGATACACAATATATGATATAAGCAAGTAACTTATTTAGCTTCCTTAATTTTTAAAAAAATCAACTCTATCTTATATTTAAGACTAGAGGGAGTATTACTTGTGTTATTGACACTATGGAATGAGGGAAAAAACACATGGTGCTATAACATACTTGTGCGGATTAATGCCTTTTTCATTTAAATATTACGCCGTTATTAATATTAATATAAGACATGTATGTTTATTTAATTTGATTAGACTAAGGAAGTTGATTAAATTAATTAATATAACATGTATTTTTTAAAATATTATAATAATATTTTTTTAATTCCGTCATTCCATCTTTTCCTTTGTTATTGTTGAGGCAACAATAATAATATGGATAAATTAAGAAAAAATTGGAGATATGACAAATACATTTTATATTTAAAATCAAGATTAACCATCTAAATATGTCTTGTATTAAAGATCAGAGGAAGTAATTTCTTGGGGTTATTTGTCAATATTTTATATATAATTAAATTAAATTATTTTAGTTCACTACAAAAAAAAAAAAAAACAGTTTTTTTTTGCGGCGGAATTTTTCCCTCGTAAAAGAGCAAAATTCCGTCGCAAAACGATTTGCGACGGAAAAGCCCTCGCAAACCAAATTTCCGTCACAAAAATGCTTTTTTTCGTCGCAAATTCCAAAATTTGCGAGGGAAGTATTTTCCCTCGCAAATCCCGAAATTTGCGAGGGAAAATCATTTCCCTCGCAAAATTGTGAAATTTGCGAGGGAAACCGCAAATATACGGTTTTGCGAGGAAAAATTTTCCCTCGCAAAATGCACCATTTTGCGAGGAAAATTTTTCCTCGCAAATTTCAATTTATTTTTAAAAAAATTAGAAAATTAAAAAAAATTACACAAAAAATATAAAAAATTAGAAAATAAAAAGACTTATATATCATAAAAATAAATTGTAACAATCATAAGAGTTTACATAGGAAAAACAAAATATTACAATTGCCCCAAGTACAAGTCCTATTCCTTTTACAAGTCCCAGATACAAGTCCTATTCCTTTTACACAATCAACAAATAATGGAATGACAACAATATTGACTAAATTATCTTACAATTCAAATGGGTGAAGCAATTTGATTGCGAAGCTAAACTAGTGCCAGGGTCACTTTCAACAGGACAGCTCTTCTCAGAAGCTGTGCAAATTCAACAAGATAGCCCACCTTGTACTCAAGAAAATCTGCACATAACATGAGAAAAATGGGGGAGTCAAATCTGCACATAACACAACACAATGACAATGAGAATATAAAGTTGGCGTCCGATGTAGAAGGAACAATCTTGGAGGTTGCTTTTTCATGGGAGCAATTGTAATAAAAAAGTGATGATGTCTTCTTCAAACGGTTAAAAAAGACAGATTCATTAACCCAATCATCATCATCAATTATAGCGGTTCTCGAAGCATACCACAAAGAATCATGTTACTTTTGCTTTTCTCTCACCCACTCAACAAAATTGTCAGAACCAAAGGCCAAGCATTTTCGGATTATAGTTGCTCGTGTCGGGAAAACTTATCTCGTGGGAAAAAGGAATCGTCGAGACAGACTTTCAAATAAAAACAAACATGAAGCAACACATCCAGGACATTGTTTCATTAATAATAGCAACAACAAAAAAGAATACCATGGGGGGAAAATAAGATGCCTCACCCATGCGTTTTTTCTAAGATGCCTCTTAAAAACTAAGATGCCTCTATTATAGAAAAAATAGAACTTTGTGGTTAGTTTTCATTGAGTTGGATATTATGCATTTGAACCAGCCTCTATTTTTTCAACTCAATGCATAATTGAGGCATCTTAGTTTTAAGGAGGCTGGTTGTGCCCAACTACCCATGCAAGTTGAAAACTAAAAGTGAACCATATGAATGATCGAGACCTTATGTGCTCTCCACATTTAAAAAAAAAAATCTATAATTGGTAGACATGTTAAAGTCAGTCCTTAAGCCTAAGACCTTATTTAAGCATGATGGGTGCCACCATCACTGACAGTATCCAACGTGAATCACTAGTGACTCCACATCGACCAAGTTCGTTTGTATCCATGTAGATGTAGGCATGTACGAAGCACTAGTGACTCCGAGGTTCAATTCTACCCAAAGCTCTTGATTGGAATGGTTAAGCAGAGAGAGGTTTATTGGTCCAATGATCTAACAATTGGATATGAGCTGGTTTTTTCTGAGTGATAACTGAATTTATTAGCTCATAGGCATCATAAAGACAGAAACCAAATACTATCCTCCCTCATCAAACTCCGCCACTGACCTACCAGTGTGAGGACTTAGCTTAAAAATCGAAAAAAAACTACCTGTTCCTTATCGTAATGATTGATCATCAAGACCTGTATCATCAATAATGTCCCAACAAGGGTGTGAATTACCAAATCCCCTGGTGAGTGATGTACCAATAACTGTTCCTTATCATCAATAATGTCGCTTATTTTCATTAAAAAAAATGGTTAATTTGCGGAAATGAAGGGTTAAGACAAGCTCATGCAAATAGAATTGAGGAAAAAAAGATTGCTTTAAGCAGCACGTTGGAAGCAATTTTTTTGCCGTAAGAATAGGTAGAAAATTAGGCCTTATCCTTGCAACCAGAAACAGAATGATATTTTGTTTCATCCTAAAATCTTGCAAAGCAAAGGAAGAGAGTACCTCATTACAAAACCGGAAAAATCCCATCCATTGATCCATGTTGATGACCTTGTAATCACTCTGAGTCTGAAATAATACAAGTATGCAAGAACCTTTAACATATTTTTCCTTTTCCTTTTCAGTAGATCTACTATAAAATGTGATTTAGCACTTCCTCATACCAAATAACTTATCAATGGACTTCAGTACGCCTATCATGTTTTTCATACATAGCCTAAGTTGAGATGATCAGCTAAAGCGTTACACCGTTGAAACTCCCTAACCACATTAGATGTTCCAAAACAGTTCCATAAGGATTACTTTCACCTAGATATCCATATCTTATAATTGAACTATGAAATAATTATTGAATACTACCTCCGGTCCTTACACTAGTCTTATATTTCGGACCGGAAGAGTAGAGTAATTTGAGATATATAATGATAACTCATAGATATCAATAGAAAAACAGCATATTCTCAGATGAAGCATACTTACTCAATCAAACCAGAAGAACCATTGGCATATGAATAAAATAGACTATCAATCCGACCAAGATAGAAGACTAAATCTACACCGAACTTGTTACGAAGTTAATTCATTAATATCCAAGCTTTTGCTTCTTCATGAGATCAACAAAACCGAAGTAGCCCACAAGACGAAGAAGGAAACGAAATATAGAATAAGTTAAAACAGTTATTCTTCCTTTATATTTCCCAACAAGCAAACAACATATAAGCAAGATCTGGTTAGATTTATCGAATTTAAGTATAGATAGTTTGACGTGAATTAAAGTAGAGCAGATACTAAACGCATAACAGTCGAAAAGGAAAATGAAAAGAGCTCCGAAAATTCAACACCTCATCGAAAGAGCTTTTGTTCGGATCTTGGACTCCGACGACCTACAATCCTTGTTGGCTAATCAAGTACGACCTTCTCATCGATTGATGGAGCTCGACTTAAAAGACCCATCTGCGAGTTCGAGAAAGGGACAGAGAACGGATAGTCATGTAAGGGTTTGGAAATGGGCAACAGATAAGGAAGGCGGAACTTACCCTGTGATCTGACTCTGAAGCGAACGCCGGAGAGACGAGCGGAGACGAGAGACGGAGGTAACTGGCGGAGAGACGAGAGACGGAGAGGTGAAGTCGTGTATTAGGGATTTGGCACTAGGTTAAGGCGATTTTAAAGTTCAGGAATCCTAAACTTTTGCGACGGAACAAAATTTCCTCGCAAAATGAAGCCATTTTGCGAGGAAATTTTGTTCCGTCAAAAATGGTTTAATTTTGCGAGGGAACCTATTTTCCCTCGCAAAATTCTTTCGGATTTGCGAGGGAATTTTCCCTCGCAAATTCCATCGCAAATTTTAGATTTTCTAGTAGTGGTTATAATTGAGCTAACTCTAGTTCAATCACGGATAGGTCTCCAATTCTCATAACTATGTCTTAACTGCTTTAATGATGGGTTTGGTTTTCCTCCCCTTTGAAACAGGAATAGATTGATGAACTTATTATGATAAGTATGTGAATATATTGGCTTACATGTATATAAAGTATATTATTATATTTGTCAGTTATATTCTATCGTTAAAATTCGTAAATTGTAACTTTTTCCTTATTCACACACTTTTTTTTGATACCGTACATCGCAGTTTTAATGTTATCGTCCTAAATTCTCTAGGGTTACCTTAGTATATTTGTTTACGAAAATGTTTGGTACTACCTCCTATGTCACATATAGAATTCACATAAGGTGCTTTTTTTTAGGTGTTTCTTAAGTGTTTTTTCCTTTAATTAAAGGGATTAGCACCTTTATATACACACATATATATATATATATATATATATATATTTATTCATATTAGATTATATAGTGCATTTTGAATTTTTATTTTTGCACCTAGTATTTTAAATTAATTAATTTCTAGGATGTTGGGGTTTTAGAAAAAATATTTCTGAATACAGGACTAGAAATTAATTAATTTAAAATATTGAATGGAAAAAAATTTCAAGATCCAGCATATAATTTAATCTAAATAAATAGAATATATAATTTTTTTTTTAAAAAAGCCTAATCCTTCTAATTAGAGGAAAAAGCACCCAAGAGAAAAATATCTAATGCGAACCCCTTGATATAAGGCTTGACTAACTAATTTAAATAGATTAAGGACATTAATTAAAATAATTGATATGATATGCATATTTTATAATACCGTAATTATCTTCTTTAATTCCATCTATCTCTTCCTCTACTATTTGATAATTGTTGAGTGAATATCAGTAAAATTTATTTGAGAAAAAATGGATAAACATATTAAATAAGTGTTACATTTGAGACGAATATTAAATTTAACTCCCTAAATATTTTTTACACTAAGAAGACGAGGGGTAGTAATAATCTTCTAACAAATGCTTTTGAGTGAATTGGGATTTTCAAAAAGTAAAAGGCTGGGTAAAGTTTGGTGAAATAATAATTTTGGCATTAACTATGAGCGCGATATGTACCTATAAAAATTATTGCTGTCAGTGCCATAGCCCTTGTCCCAATGTGGGGAGGAGCCTTAAATAGGCTCTTTTACACTCAGTGTAACCTTCTTTTTTTTTTTTTTTTTTTTTTTTTAACAAATCTTATTATTTTTCGTTTAATTCCAGTAAAACATATTAAAAATAAATTACAAATATGATTAGAAGAGTATATCTTAATACTGATTCTTATAATTTATCACTATCTTCTCCGGTCCTAAATATAAAATAAAATTTATAGTGCAATTTATACTATAAACTTTATCTTATATTTAAGATAAGAGGACATTGATTTTTATAACATTTTCAAAGTAATATGAGCGCAGTGCAGTACTATTATGGAAGGGATTGTGTCGTGTGAAGAAGTGAAGCCATTAGATGTCCAACAAATCACGAGCCTCCTTCAATATTACAGGCGTCGGAGTGGTCGACAAACCATGTACCCTCTGTTCCTATTTATAGTTGTTCTAATCTTTAATATAAGATTTAGTTAGCTAATTTGAAGATATTAAAAAAAAAAAAATTACTTGTTTACAGCATATTATTATGCATGATATTTTTGAAATACTTATGTATACTATTAGATTATATATTGATTTATAAAGTTCGACAAATTAGTTTAGACAAAAATGATAAATATAAAAGATATGATGAAAAAAAATCTTATATTTAGAATCAGTATTCATTTCTAAACTAACTCTTATAGTTATGACCGAAAATAATATTGTGTATACTTTGCTCTCATGGAGGAGTATATATATTAAATTAGCGTAAAATTAAAAAATTGTTAAATTTTAATGCGAGTTAGTGAAGCTTAAGGTTTTTCTTGTTTCCAGTGAAATATATTGGAAGCGACTTATAAATAGAAATAGAGGAGTATTATTCCTCTCTTCTCTTTGTTTTTACTTTTTCACCAGGAAAGGTGGTACTATTTCTATCTTCTTCTTTTTATTTATTTATTTATTTATAAAATACAAATAATTAATTATAGAAATTAAAAAAAGTGATCAAAATTAGCTAGTTGATTATCATTATAGTCGAATTCTAGTTCTAGACATGAATGATGAAACCAAAATGCTCTGCCCATCCCATCACAGGTTCACTGGTAGTAATAAAAATTAGTTAGAAGTAATAAATATCTAAAAATGCCACTCATTTTTCAAAAACATTTATTTATGAAAAGAGAGTGGGTGGGTGAGATGATTAATAGGAGCCAGACTAACCAATAATTAAATAAGGTAAAAATAAAAAATGGGATGATTTTTCTCAATTTTTCAATCTATAATTTTTTAGCTATCTATTAATTATAAGTAAAATACAAATATATTTTCGAATTTCATAACATAATGATCGTTTTACAGCAACGAGACTAAGGTGCAAAACAAGGATCAAAGAAATGCTGTTGGGAGAGATGGAGAAATGGCGAATGCAGAAGTTTCAGAAGATGAAAATTAGGATTGAAAACGTTGTTTATTATTATATTTATTCATGATTGTCTGTTCTATTATTTTTTATTTAATGACATAAAAAATTCCTTATTTAAATCCATATCCATATATACACCTTGCAGGGTTTGTCATCGCGGGAAATAATATATATATTTTTTCAATAACAACACAGTTTAGGTGAGTTGGATCTTTAGTAAACTCATACGAAAAAGCTTTTCTTAATAACCAATACATAAAGTCCTCCCTACAGTGGTTATAGTGTAAGATTAATTAGCTAACACAGTAGAATTCATCCTCAAAATTTTTTGTAAATTGATAAAAGTCCAGGAACTCCTAGCTTTCATAAGGGCCCGTTTCGTACAAGTAAAATTTGAGGAGCGAAAGGAACTTAGAGGAAGGAAAGAAACTTAAAGAAAGGGAAAGGAAGATTTGAAAGATGAGGGAAGATGTTTTGAGTTGTTTGATAGGAAGAAAATGAAGGGGTGGTAATTGGTAAAGAATTAGGAAATGTCTATTTTATCCTCAAAAGAAATTAATTCAAAATAAAAATTTTTTTTTGCTAAAATACATTTAAAAAAAATACGCTCTTGTTAAGTTCGAACTCATGTAAAAAAAAAAAAAAAATTCGCCAAATTTGAACTTTCCCGCCAAATTTGAATTTCGAGGTAAATATGTCCAAAAATGTGAACAGTGACGTGAGAACTTGAGATCCCACCAATTTTGGTGAGATCGATCTTCCCACATATGATGGAAGATTGGTGGGCCCAGGAATTTGGGTTCCTGGGAAGATTGGTGCAAAATGTGTACCAAACGGAGGAACTTGCCAAAGTTCCTTTCCTTCCCCACCAATTCTTTGTACCAAACGGGCCCTAACTTCCTTTGGTTTAGAAGTCTCTGGCTAATTAGTAGTGGGTCCGGATCTTCTCATTATTAGCTCTTTGCCGATCTCTCATCATCAGCAAATCCTGACCATCGAAATCCTGATCCAAGGGCCCAGAATAATTTTTTTAAAAACCGCGTGCGGTAATTTTTACCACATGCGGTTTTTTTAAAATTTACTCTGAATCCTTGGATCAAGATTTCAATGACCAAAATGAAATTTGTGAGAGATAATGAGAAATTTACTCACGAGGAATCCTCTACCAATTAGCAGTACTATTCTCATTATTTACAAACCCAAAATTCGGCACAAATGAATGATTTTTTCTGTGCGAAGGTCAAATAAAACAGCGCTATTTTCATCATGTCGAAGCAATATTCAAATATCATTAATACAAAAATTGACATTCTGGAAAACCAGTTAAAGATAGGGATAAATTGCAATTTTACATGTAATTTACCCCAAGGCGCCTAGCACCACGTGATTTAAAGCGGACCAAAAATACACATGTGATTACGTTTTGGGGCGCCGCCACGCGGCCGTTAGTCGCGGTTAAATTGGATGGAAATGAATAGTAACTCGGGTGAAATTACACTTTTGCCCCTAATTTTAGGTGAAATTACACTTTTGCCCTTAGTTTTAAATATTAATTACACTTTGGCCCCTAGTTTTAAATATTTAAAAAAATTAAAATATCTCCGCCAGTGGGTCCCATGGCCACCGCCACCCAGCCATCGCGCCGCCACCACTGCCGGCCGCCATCGCCCGGCGGCAAGATGGTGGCCGGCGGTGGCGGCTATGGTGGTCGCGGCCCGACGGCGGCCGGTGGTGGGGCCCACTGGCGGAGATATTTTAATTTTTTTAAATATTTAAAACTAGGGGCCAAAGTGTAATTAATATTTAAAACTAAGGGTAAAAGTGTAATTTCACCTAAAACTAGAGGCAAAAGTGTAATTTCACCCGAGTTACTGTTCATTTCCATCCAAGTTAACCGTTGACTAACTACTGATTAATGCTTGGCCGTGGTCTTTGCGCTCCCAAAACGTAATCACATGTGTATTTTTGGTCCGGTTTAAATCACGTGGTCCAGCGCTTCCCAGGGTAAATTACATGTGTAAAATTGCTTCTTATCCCTTAAAGATAAGATAAGTCCGATATTTTCTATTCGTGGATCTTCTTTTTCTGCTTTCACTCCCTTTGGCCATCCATATCTCTATGACTCTATCTATCGCATACTAGCATATATTAATCATCCACACACACACACAAACAAAAATACAAACACAAATATATATATATATATATATATATATATACAGAGAGAGAGAGAGGACATAATCAAATTCTGAGGTGGTAACAATAATACCAGGCATGGAATTCAACAAGGTTGGAGTTATCCTTTTGCTCTAATTACTCTGCGGTAAGCTCGCAGGAGCCCCAAAAATCTTAAATTTAATGACTTGTTTTTCTCCTTCATCAGTTTGCGTTCGTTCAAATTTTCATATCATTGCTCTTAACTCTCTCTTACGTACATTAAATAGTTATTGTTCGTTCATATTTTGTCATTGATATTGCAATAATAATATTAATACTTATGATGATGATGGATGTCAATAATAATTAACAATAATCACAAATAAATCATCAGGTATAGAGCTATTCATGGGGAGGAATGATAATAAGAAAGTGGTGGGAAGGGTTGAAGCTTGCCCTCTATATTGCTATGCAGATGCAGCTTACATGACATGCACATCTTCAGGGAATGAGCACCTTCCCCCAAAGTGTAATTGTTGCCTTGCAGGCAAGGGATGTACCATTTACAAAGCTGATGGCTCTCCTTATTGTTCTTCTACTTAGTCCATTCAACTACCTTCATATATATATATATATATATATAGAGAGAGAGAGAGAGATCAACTCTTCATGTCTTTCTCTCTCTGTTGTTGTTGTTGTCGTCGTCGTCGTCGTCGTCGTCCGCAGCAAAGAATTTCGTTGAAAAGAATGAGATTCTTCTCAATGTTCTTCCTTCTTTGTTTTCTTATTGTTTCTTGCATCTTAGAAGTATTCAAGTTCGTATTTTGATAGCCAACAGGTTGTTAGTTCATATGGTAATTAAGTGGCCTCACCTTGTAAGGAAGAGAATATGAATTCACATCTCAAGAAGTGCATATGAAAACTTTTTATATCCTAGGCCTTAAAAGGGATTATAACCTTGACTAAATGAAAAAAAAAGGTTCCTTTCAATATAATATATAAATTAGTTACAAATTTCTTATATTAATAATAATAGTGGCATTTCTTAAAACCATAAAATATCTTATATTTTGGACCAACAATAACTAAGAGAAAATGTCCTCCATTCGAATGGAGTGTGTGTATAAAAAGTTCTTTTATCCATCAGTTAGTTATTAGTTATTACCATGATTTTAAAACCTAAATCAGACTGGGCGATTGGACTGCCCAGTTATCACTCATCCGATTAAACAATTCAACTTAGAGTTGAGCCAAGAACCGGAGTGACTATATGGAAGCGAACCATCTTTCTCATCCATGCATATGCCTCATCATTCGTCGTTGATCCATTTCTCTCTCCTTCTTTGTATTGCCAAAATTTACAAGAGAAAAAGGGGAAGAAACGTGGATTAGTGGTGGACCTAGGAATTTTAATGACATGGGGCGAAAATAAAAAATGATGGCGTTTCTTCTGACCTAGAAAAATGATAATTTTAAAGCTTGCATTGAAATGGATTAAGTCTAAGATAAGCACGACAAATTTCATCTTGTTGATTTATAGGATATTTCCATATTTGAGGGCGTCGTGCAGGATTTCTTTTCAATAAAGTAAGATCAACTTCTTCAATTACCTCTTTATTTTCAATTCTAGGAAACTTTGAAGAAGGAGTATCAGTATTTGACAATTCAATATTATGAGTAAATAAGGACAAAGAGTCACTATTCTTTCTTTTAAAAATAAGTATTAATGGTAGCACTCTTCCTATATAATAATCACCTACAAAGAAAATGAATTAATTCATAAACTTCCATATCATAAATCACAAAGTTTCTAACTAAACTCTAACTTTATTTTTCTCAAATCAACCACAGAACCACTCAAGTAAAAATATAAATTATATAACTTTTACTCAAGCCTCATTAACTCCATTAAAAGCAAATTGATGATCTAAAAGCCTCAAAATTTCAAAATCTAACAAATCCCTGAATTTTTCATAAAACAAATTTTATCCAACTAAAAGATATGAGAGATTAGAAAGATAAATTATACACTTAACTACAGACCCAAATAAATCCCCTTCTTGTAATCTCCTTTTCTCATACTCTCAATCACTCTCTCGGCTCCCCCGTTTCTCATATACTCTCTTGGCTCCCCCATTTCTATACAAAATCACATTTGGACAAGAAGTCATTTGAAAATATAAAACTTCTATTAATACAAAATTCTCCTTTGATTTCTTCTCCTCCCGTACGTCATCAACCCCAATTTTCTATTTGCTTTTCTCCATTTTTAGAATGGATGAAGCCCCACCTCATTTTGATTCATACGACTTGGTTGCTGGATCAAGTTTAGATATGTCCACCCTGTTGAGAAATTAACTGCAATAGCAAAATGGGCACGCCTATATTCCTTGAATTCCAGAAACAAGCTTCCTTCTTCCTCAAGGAGAAAATCAAGACTACTAGATTAGATCTCACTGATGTTACCCCCTGCTCAACTGTATGATTATTCCTCCTCCTCCTTCCAATTAATTTTTCTATTATTGACCACTTCTTATAATTCTGGTGAATGGTGATGGTCTTATAGATCGCTGGTTTTGTTTCTGTTTTATGTTTTTTTAACACTCGCTGGATGACAGAGGAGGCTACAAATTAAATGGAAGTATCATTCTTATCTTTACATTTTAGGGGTGGGGCCCACCCTAGCCCCACTTCCCCTAGTGAGAAGTTAACTTGATATATTAATTTAATTTCTTATGTATTTAATTTTGTTCTCTTGTTTATGCATAATTTTAAAATATTTAAATTTAATATGTTGATAACATGATATGTTGTATTTTTTTATATAAAAAAATTTTAAAATCTATTTTTTACAAATATATTATTTTATAAATATGTATGTATATGTATATGATATTATTTTTTTAATTTAATTATTATGTCAGTAGTTCCACATTCGGTTTGATTTTTAAAACAATATTTATTATTTTTACCCATTAAATATAATAAAAATACATAAAATAATAAATAAACATATTAATTGAAAAATATAAGAAAAGAAAATGACGTGGAATGCGTGAAGAAAAAAGTCAAAGAATTATAATGAAGAGAAAATGTAAAGTCTAATGGACATGCACCAATTTTCAAACACAATCAATCAATTGTACCATACGTTTTAAAAAAAGAAAGTTGTGTCATGCGCACGTTTGGCAGTGTGTAATGATTTTAGGGCAAATGACTATTGCAGACCTTATTAAGGAATGTTATTGACGAGTAAAAACCTACAATTATTGAAATATCAAGCAAAAACCATGTAATTTAGGTTAGTTAGTTATGATGTAAATGTGTGTTGATTTTTATATAAAAACTCCAATAGATCCCCATAATATATTAAATCAATAGGTACAGAAAATTATAATTTAAAAGACAAAGTCAATTATTAGGATATTATCTTTAGGAACAAAATTAATCCCTCAATTAATTAACTCTTATATTTAGAATCGGATGAGATTTATAATTATTAATATTAATACTTCTTTTTTTTATCCAAAAAAATATATTAATACTTCTTTGAATAAGGTTTGGACTTATCCTAATATACCGAGGGTCGATTTGATCGAGGCCGGCACTCACATGTTTAAGTTGCTCTATCCATATGTTAGTTAATGCTTTTACCCATAAAATATAGTTGAAAATAATAAATGCTAGATAGTTTATTTAAAAAATAGAAGAAAAAGAAAGGTAGGGGCATACCTTTTAAAAAAAAAAAATTGAAAGAATCTCATTTAAATATATTTGAAATACCTAAATCTAGATTCAGTCTTGTACTTTTAACAAATTCCTAATTAGGTCAAGAGGCCTTATTTGAGATTTTTAAATATTGTTAAATGACCGTAGTGCCTGTGACGCCCTATCTTAATATGCCTATATTTATCAGAGTTTAAGCGCACAGGCATCGAAATAATTTGGAGGACTTAATTGCGGAATAAAAACTTTCTTAAATTAACGTAGTTTGAAAACTTGAGGATAAACTTTTCGCGATTCGAAATTATCCCATAGTAGGATATTAATACAATAATCCAAAATAGACAAATGATAAACGATAATTACAGTCCAACTATTTATGCTATCACAAAAATCCCTTCTGTTGTAATCCTTACAGCTGCGTCTTTCCTCTTGATCCCGATTCACTACCTGATTCTTTCATGCGGTCTGGAGTTCAAATGAATGAACCCAAGGGGTAACAGTTAATCTTATATGCAAATATGAAATGTAAAAGACAAGTATAACACATGCATCGGTACAAAATAATTCACAATAAATAAGTCGTACCATAACCGTAGTTAACGGCCAAGGATCGCAGCCCTTTAGGACACGCAACCTCAATCCATAGCTAAGATACACACATGCAAAATTATCTAGCAACATGATCAGTCATACATGCAATACATACATACAAGCTAATAAGATAACAGTTACCCATCTCAAACTTGAATCTTTAACTTTGTCAGAAAATCTTTGGGATCGAGAAGAGGTGTCAAAGTATGCCTATAAACGTTTATCATTGTCATTAGTCACTTGTAACCTAACTAACTACGCGAATTATTTTAGAGGATTAAAAGTGGTTATCAACCCCTAAAATAATAATACCTTTTTTAATAAGTAGTAATTATTCCTTTTCCTAATAATAATAATATTTATTTAATATTATTATTATTTACTTTATAATCACTTCTCCGGGTCAAGGATGTTTTGGGTTAAGGGGTTGAATTCGGGGTTCTTTGGGATCAGAGATAGGTTGTTGGAATCTAAGATGGGGTATCAGAATCTGAGGTATAAAGTCCGGGGTTGTGTGTTGGTATCAAAGTCCGGGGCAGTAGTGTGGTATCAGAGTCCGAGTAGTAGTGTGGTATCTGTTTCAACATTGTCACCTAACACAGACAACATCATCTGAGTAATGTCTTGGATATGTAATGTGAGAACGTTCATATTTGACGTATCATGTTCCGTCAGAACTTTCTTGACTCTCCATGGATCGTCATAGAGTTTCAGTGAAGAAGAGACTCCCCAGGGATCCATTACGTAGTTTGATACGCGTAGGACTGTTTGGTCTTAGTAGGAGAGTTGGAGGCCAGTGATTATGGCGGAGTGGAGAGTGATGATGGATGAAGGTCGAAGGCCAGAGGGAAGGTTGAAGCTCGACCCGCGGCGCCGAGTATATATTCTCATGGGTCCCTGTTTCGCGTTTTTGTTTGCCAGAGAAACCAGATTGGTTCCTGGTCAAAACAACCTCAACAAAACAAGGTCTTCTTTCCGCTCCCAACTATGACTGACATCTAGAATTTGCTCAAATGAAGAATGAACTGCGCTGCCGCCCAATATATAGACTACAGGATCGTCAAGGATCAACTTGGTCAAGGAAGAGGTACGAAATAAGGATAGAGCTGTATTGGGGGTCAAGGGGGTTCTGGGTTAAGGGGCTGAATTTGGGATTGCTGGGGATCAGAGATAGGGTGTTGGAATCTGAGATGGGGTATCAGAATCTGAGGTATCAGAGTTCGGGTAGTGTGTGGTATCGAGTGCGGGGAGTGTGTTGGTATCAGAGTCCGGGGTAGTGTGTTGGTATCAGAGTCTGGGGTAGTGTGGGTATCAGGGATGGGGTATCAGAGTCTAAGATAGTGGGTCGGTATCAGAGATGAGGTATCACAATTTAAGATAGGTAAACTTCAAAAATTCGTATCTCTCTGGATACAACTCCGAATAAAGCGTGTGACGTATTAAATTAAACGTTGTTGTGTCAAATTTTTTTTTTTGAAAGTTTCATGTCAAAACTTGATCATTTACTACTTCAAAACTTAACACGAAAATCTTGTTCATTTCTAGAAAATGACGGTTTTCCGATTTCTTTGTCAAACTTTGAAAAATCATAACTCCCAACCTACACATCCGTTTTGGTTGTTCTTTTGCTCATTTTAAACCTTATTGAGTCTACTATCTACTGTAAAAAATTTTGTGGAAAACTCAAGGTTTAACTATGAAACAGAAACACACAAGATTCTCTGTTTCAGACAAGAAAAACAGAGCAGGGTCACGTTTTTTTTCTAACTAAATCACTTGCAGCAAATTTAAGCCATGAAAATAGGAAGGATAATGCTTAAGGAATTTACCTTAGTTGATTCCCCAAGCTTTACGATCAACTCCTCATCTTTTCTCCAGCCATGGCTCTCTTCTCTTTTCCTCTCTTTGTCACGTTTCTCTCTTGTTCTCAGTTTCACTTGAGCTGAGCAAAGTGAATGAATGAAAACCAAGGAACAATACTTAAATAAGGATGTATGGAGAGTCTCTTTGTCGTGAGCGTTTAAGTGCATTTTGGAAGGGTATGGCGCTTTTGATCTTGCGTGGTCAGAGAAGGAGTTAATCATGCTGAATAAGTATGGCTAATAACTTTCTCTGTTTTTTTTTTTTTTTTTGTGGCTCTCCTTTGTCAGTGCTTGGCTAAGGGAGTTATTGGAAATATTGGACTTATGGTGAATATTATGTTATGAGGCCCATTTTAATACCTAATTGATCCTCTTCCAAACCTTTGTTTGCAATTAGGTACTTAACTCAATTAATTGCAAATATTGGAATAATGATAACAGTAAATCCTTAATTCCATAAATGTTCTAGGCCTGAAATAAACTAGTTTAAGATACTAAGTTCAATTGGGAATTTTTTTTAAAGGTGCTGGATACATTAAAAACTAGTTTTAAAATAATGAGTGATACTAATAGAACTAGTTTTCCTAATATAAATCAGTATCTCAAACTAATTTATTTTCCTAATAGCAAATGTTTTTTTTTTCAATGTGGTGTCAAAAAATAATGTTTTGTGCAATTTTACCTTCAATATATTTTTCTCAGTAGTATTAAGCATTCTAAAACTAGGACACAGAGTGTTTTTGAAAAATATTTTTGGGTGTTGGATGAATCAAAAATTATTTTAAGATATTGAGTGCTACTTGAAAAAAATATTTTAGGGTGTTAGGTGCACTAAAAACTACTTTAAGATACTGAAAAATACTTTGAGGCTCTGAATATAACTTAAATCACAAAAAAAAAAAAAAACAACTATAGCCATTTTTTAATGCAAAACAATGACATCTTACATCAAAGGACGGCAACGGATGGGATATTAACATTAAAGGAGAGAAGCCGTTCCCATAAGATATATAGTTTTTTAATACATTACATGATATTTTATACTATTTCAAATTTGTTAATATTATTTTATGTCATATATTGATATAACTATTAATTATGTCGCCTATCCACAAATTACATGAGGAACTAGTTGTTGTTCATAACTTGTGAAGCAAGTTGCTATGTTTTGCATTGATATTCACATCTTAATGTATTGATTGAATAGTACTCTTTGACTTTGACTTTCTTTTCCTTGTGATCTACGATTATATACCTATTCCTTTTATTTATTTCTTCTTTAGTTATTCTCGTTGCTTTCATGAGAAATCAGTCTATTTAGACTATCCTCTTGCAGATAATTATACACAGCTACTACACACACACTACTCCATACTTAATATAAAACTTGGTTGGCTAATTTGATAAGATTTAAAAGGTTAAATAAATTACTTTAAAATATTTATATTTATAATTTTTCTTTAAACCTATTTACCTCACTTATAAAGTGATATATGATATAATATAATGATACACATGCATAAATTTTTTAGACATATCATGTAACATATGTTATAAAAAGATAATTTATTCTTCTTTCTTAATCTCTCAAATTAGTTAGTTGCGTCTAATATAAAGGATATGAGGTAGTATTTCATAATTCACAATAAGTTAGTAGGAAGAATTTGATTGTATGAAATGGAAGGAAATACAATTTTTTTGATCTTTGACATGATTGGTATCCATTAGAATGAAAAATGGCCGTTTGATAGAAAGAAACTAAACTTCTAATTTCCTTCCCCAAATTTTCATCGTAGCAAATAGGCCCTAAAGTCTTACTTTGCAACCTGTTTATTTAATTTATTAGTACAGTCGATCATTTCACACTATATCCGTAATATCATTTAATTTAATTCAATTAATCTCTTTGACATTTGACTTTTGGTTGCGTATCATCCTGATCTGTTGTTTAAATATTGTGTGCCGATTAATTAGCCTAGCTAGCTAGGACCCATTCATATATTCTTTTCCCTAAAGTATTATACAATTGGGAAGCATAGAGAGTATAAATACGACGTTGCGACTCGCGAACAATACACATCTCTATTGTTGCAGGAAAATCATGGATATCAACAAGGCTATTTTTACCCTTTTCTTAATTTTCGGTAAGCATTATATATCCTCATACCACAATTTCTCGTGTTCTATTTTTAATTTGCTATAATCCTTCCGTTGTTACTTCTTTACCTTGTTACCATCTTCATGTGTGTTTTTTTTTTTTTTTTTTTGGGGGGGGGGGGGGGGGGGGTGTTTAAAAAAAGCCCTTTCAGACCCGTTAAAAATGTCTTTCTATTTTCCAACCGGTGTAGTATATGTTGCACTTTCTAAACTAATTGCTAATAAACTGGTGTAAAAACATCAGTATACACCTGTAGTATATATTTTCCATGGTGCAGAAAATGTTAAGAAAATGATTAAGGTGAAAAAATATTCATGAATTTTTACTAAAAGTGCATTCAATATCATATACTTTTTGGAGGTGCAAAAATACCCATAAACATTTAAAAGGGGAAGCAAAAATGCATGCACAGCTAAATTCAACATAACACCATCACCTATGCATGTGCAAAAAGAGCATGAGCCCCACTACAAAAATTGGAAAAACCAGTTTGAAATTTCAGACAAAAAGATTTGTTCTTTATATTAATTATTATCCCCTGAGAGATATTTTTCCTTATAAAAAGGACTAAAGGGAGCATATTATAGTAATTTATTTAACTTTTGTAGTCTCTCTGAATTAGATAAATATATGTCTTACACTAATTAAGGATCTGAGAAGTGTGTGTGTGTGTGTATAATGAGTTATATATATGTTTGAGTGGCAGGTGCTATGGTTGTGGATAAAAATGTGAAAATGGTGAGTGGCAAAGTCTGTCCACAAATATGCTACGATGGAGCAGGATACATGACTTGCCCTTCTTCTGGAGATCAGCACCTTAATCCTCCTTGCAACTGTTGCATGGCACCAACAGGTTGTACCATTTATAATGCTAATGGAACTCCTATTTGCACTGCCACTTGATGAACATTAATTTTGGTTATAAAAAACATACTATATATTTTCTCTCACACACACACACATATGTATAAATAATATAATCTATAATAAATCACAACTAGTTGTTGTGTGATCGACTTGCTTTTTTCATGTGTTACATATTCAGGCGTCTGATTTAGCTAGTGGAATAAGACTTCTTGTTGTTTATAGATACAGACATGTATGGGTATCGCTGTTATGCATTTACCATGTTATATTAATTGAACTTGAATTCTCAATGTATCAAGAATAATATTAGAATTTTGTATTTGTTCATGTCCTTAATGCTTTGTTTATTTTTCTGAAATATTTTGCTTTAATATTCTTGATGTCTCTTTCTTTTCTTTTTTGGGTCTATTTGCTGTGGATCTTTTGAACCTTGTTTCTTTCAAATTATCCACATGCCTATAGCAATTAATCTTGCTCTCTGTCTCACACACAAACACAATTTATCCTTGAGATCATTAATCGGAGATTCATGGAAAAATAATTAAGCCCATATTTCGTGTGTTAGAAACAAGTAGTCAATCAAAAAGGGGGTTTGGGTGTTGTACGATTCCTAAAAATGGAAAACTTGAAAACAAGCTTGAGAAAATTAGATTATGAACATAAAACTTAAAACCTGATGGATTTTCAAAATAGATCAATTTGATAAAGCAGTAAATCGTAGGAGAAACAACTTAGAGAAATTAACTACCTTGAGAAAATTCAACTTTTAATTAATCCTTATATATAATTTTAACTCACTTATAACCCACTCTATTAAGCATCAATGAACTCAGACTTCATCCTTGTAACTCGTTTAAAACTCAAATTTTAATCTCTGCATCATTTATATAATTTTGTTGTTGTCATCCATAACTCATGTTGAATTATCTCATCGAGTCATCTTATATATATGACAAAACACATTTCTCTTTCTGTTTTTAATATAAGACATATTTGAGAAGGTGATTTTGATCCAAAATATAAGACATAGTTTTTATATTTATCAATATTTTCTTAATTTACCCTTATTGAAACTCCGTCAACAATAATGAAAGAGAAGATGGAAGGAGGCAATTAAAAAATGTGACAAGGATTTTTTTAGAAAATATATGTCATATTATCTAACCGAACCAACTTTCTTAATTAATCTAATCAAGTTAAGTAAATATGTCTTATATTAGGAACGGAAGAGTATTAAAATCGTTCAAACTTTTTCCCATGCTGCTTCCAACTCAGCTTCATGTGTAAATTTTTCAAAGTGATTGTTATATGTGGTGGAGGATGAGGGGGAGAGAGCTAAAAGATCAAAGAAATAGAAAGACGTTGAAAACAGTGTGGGATGGAGGGGATGAAAGAGGTAACATGTGTGCATTTAAGAGAGAGAAGGAAAACATGGCTCCACACATAATTATCAGATTAACTTCTATTCTTAAGGTGAAAAAGTGATTTTTGATTTTAACTATCTAAACATTTTCAATTTTATCAATATCGCTTTTTAATAAAAATTATTCTACCCATCCAGAATCTATTCTTTTAATCATCAATTTTTTCCCTAATCCAAACACATCCTGTTATGATTTGACCATTGAAAAATAATAATAATCTGAGATGCATAATTTAATTCTTTATTTGAGTTTAATTATTTAAATAACCAACTTCTAAAAATTACAAAATTCATTTAAATTATTCTTTTTCAATTTATCCATTCATTTTATAGTTCACTAGAACTTCGCGAGTGCATCCACACTAAACACAAGATTAAATGTAAACTGCATAAAATTTTTATTACTCCACCTATCTCTTATTATAAACTTTAAATTTGTGAATGAGAGTGTCCAAAATATAAGCTTCACTTTAGACTTGTCTAAGTATATATTGCATTTTTTTCCTAACTTTAAATTGTATTTATTTCAGTTGTTCTCTCTCACTCATCATTTTTGCAAATGGGTATAGTTGAAAAAAAATAAATAAATTTTTTATACATTTGTTGTTTTTTTATAACTAATTTTAACTATACGGAGTATTTTCAATTTTCATTAAATTAAACACACATCAAATGCAATATTTCGCTCATACTCATACAATGTTATGGAAAGATCAGATGACCACTTGCATAATGATCTCTTATTCATCTGACTCCATCACTACTGAGTCACATGTGGCATATGGATCGGGCAATTTATTCAGCCACAATATATTAATAATAACCTTAATAAATAAAAGGACAAATGTGAAAATTTAACAATAAAGTTATAAGTAATTAAAGGGCACCTAATTAACACCATAAAGTTTTTAAAGAGGCAAAAGTACACATAAAGTTTGCAATTTGCAGCAATATTCCCATATTGTTAATTGAGCATAACTTCTGTTAAATTATCGTCACCTTGGCTCCACAATATGTCCACACGTCAACCTTTAAATGTTTTCTAAAAAATTATTATATTACTTATAAATTTTAATTTCCATAGCCATTTCAAAATCAAATAATTATTATTTCTAAATTTAAAATAATTTACATATTTTCTTTGTAATTATTTTTACCTTTTAATGTTTATAACACGTCAACCTTTGAACCATTCTCTTACAAATTATTTATGTTTCACAATCAATGTCAAAGAGCAAAAAAGGCGTTTGGGAGGCATCCAATGGGTCTAGGAAGTAGTGGAAACGGCTTAGGAAGAGGTGGAGGCATGTGTCTTGTCTAACTCGGTATACCTTGCGAACTGGACTCCAAGCGCCCTGCCCTTGGATTGTGAGTGAGCCCAACCCCTTTCCTAAAATTTATATATATATATAAAAAAAAGGTCAAAGAGCAGAAAATCATTCTTACCAACATTCAAAAGATAAATGGGTATCCTCTACTATTCGCCTGCAAGATTATGCCTTAAGTCCCATCCCTGACGATATGCGAGAATGCATGGTTGTTAGATTTGTTGGCCAAGATGGCCGTTGGGACCTGCCACTACTACACAGTCTTCTTCCTCAGACCGTGGTTGGCCTAATTAGAGGTATGCTCCCTCCCTCCGATGTTGATGGCTCGGATCGATCGTTCTGGTTGGCTGGAGATTCAACTGGTGTTAGTGTTAAAAGTTGTTACATATTTTTAGCCGAATCTGGCTTTCAGAAATCTGACATAAGTTGTGACATATGGAATAAGTTATGGAAATGGAAAGGACCCATAGAGTACAAATTTTTTGTTGGAAATTTTTCCACCGGAGGCTCCCTTTACGGTCATGGATCTGTTCTTGGGCTGGCAATGATGGCCTTTGTCAAGTGTGTCAGCAAACAGAAGAGACTAGCTTACATGCGTTTAGGGACTGCCCTGTGGTTTGTGCTTTCTAGTATGAAGTGCTACCCAATGATCGGTTCCACTCGTTTTGTCATTTTGACTGGACTGACTGGATTACGGAAAACTGGATATGTGATGACGTAGGATTTGGCGGATATCTTTGGCATGCTATATTTATTGTTTCCTGCTAGTTCATTTGGAAATGGAGGTATAGTTCCATCTATAATTCGCAAGATGAGAGGGATAGATATCGGCCCAGGGCTATCCTTCAATTTTTGGAAGGTATTAGAATGGCAACAATTAAAGTAGGGACTAGCAGAGTAGGACAATATCCTCCTACTGTTCGTTGGTCTTTCCCGGAAGCCCCGTTTGTGAAACTCTACAGGTGGCGGCATGTGGGGGTTTGCTGCGGGACTGTTCGGGTAACTGGCTAGGAGGTTTTTCTGCACGACTTGGAAGGTGCTCGACACTATGCCTAAGTTGTGGGGAGTGTTGAGGGGGCTTGGAGATGGCTTGGGATGCATGTTGGAGACATGTAGTGGTTGAAAGTATTTGTCAAGCAGTGATCGCGGTACTTTCTAAAGAAGGTAGTGCAGCTTGTGAGTCCCATTTGGTGACTAAGATACGAGCAGTTACTCGTTGTCAATGGGATATACGGTTCTATCATGTCCTTAGGGAAGGGAATTAATGTGCGGATTGGTTGGCTAACACAATCCTATCCCATGTGGAACTCCTTGATGAAGCTCATTATTCTGACCCTCCTACTGGATTTTATCACTTTCTGCTAGCTGATGTGATGGGAGTAGCTCATACTAGGAGGGGTTTGGGACCTTAGTCCCTTGTTGCTTTTTCTTTTCTCTACTTGTTTTTAGTTGTTTGTTTTCTTCGTATAAAAAAAAAAAAAAAACATTCAAAAGTTTGATTTTTTTTTTTTTTTTTTTTTTTTTTTTGGAATGAAAGGCCAAGAAACCCCTCAAAATATAATAAAGAAAACATTGGGTACCTTAAGCTACCCATATATCTAGCTAATTCAATCCCCATCCTATAATTGACCAAATCAATGTTATTATGATATGCCTTTACTAAGCTGGTTGCCCGTCTAAAGGTTATGCGGATATCAAACCTAACCTAGCTATAGCTAGTTCATGTCTGCCTTTGCCTAATTATATATATTAGTTTTCCTTTAAAAGTCGTCATGTTTTTCAACTTGTTTGGCTCATCTTATCTAGTTATCTATGATATCATTCAATTAGATACATATCCCACCTAAACTAGCTATACATTCATGCAATACAAGCCAAAAAAAATAGAGTTGACACGAACCCCTGTCCAGAGCCCAGAGGTATAGGGTTGGTACGTGGCAAGAAATCAATTATAGGAGAATTTATTGCCAATTAAGTCACCTTTTCGTCTCAGCCATTTCACCAGATAATGAAATGGGTCATGCTTCAGAACTTGTGATGAACTGGAGAGCTTCAGTTTCCGGAAAATATTTTTTAGGCTAAAGTTGGAGCCTCGCCGTCCAAAAATCTCGCCCAGTGCCTACCACATGGTGTTGAAATGTATAGGTTAAGGTAACCTTCCTATCAAAATAATTTAAGTCAATTGATAGGATTTTAACTCTACTTTATATGCTTTTAATTCAATGTCCAACTAATCCACTTGAGACTTTTTTTAATATTATTTCCTTTATAATATTTTCCCTTTTTTTATTCATTTTGTTTTATATTAATTATTTCCTTTCCCCTCCCTCTTTTCTTTTCTTTTTCAATATTCATTTTTTTCTTTCCTTGTACATCCGCAGTGTTCCTTTTGTTGGTGGAGCTGGATTCTCTAAGTATAAGAAGAGGATGAAAAAGACAATAATCCACAATGTCTTGAAGGCATGAGCAGTGTTTTTCTTTAGGCTTAATTCACCCCTCCTATATGTATCTTATAGGGTATAATTTGGATTGACGGACGAATTTCCTGCATGATACAATGGAGACCCTTGAGTATAGATTGCACTTCCAATACTTAAGTGATCATGATAACAATGACTTTTATAAAGTGATAATTTGACTTTATCTTTGTATACACTCAAAGAAAAAGGTAATGATGAGTTTGATCTCTTGTTATATAGTGTGGCATATGTCTGATGTTGTGTTTAATGTGCGAATAAACTAATGGTGAAGAATATTTATAGGCCATGAAACTGATATCTTGAAGTGGTGCCTCTTGAAGCAATACATCTACATTTAAAAGTCATAACCATACATTAGATTCATAAACTAATATAACTTAAATAACCAATAGTTATTTATTATAATCTTTTCTTCAAGAGTTATACTTTTATAATATGTAAGGTTTTCTTAAAAACCAACAAAACTTTCCACTAACTAGTAGTAACCACACATTTCCAAAGGTATCTTTGGAAACTAAAAAGACACGACCTTCGTAATTTTTAGTATTATAATTCCATATACAACCTTTCACATAAATCAGATATGAGTTTCCGACAAATACATGTCTTCGTTTTAAAATATTCCAACCGCTTTTCTCAGCAATGGAGCAAGTTACGGTGAGTCCTTGAATGATGATTTTAATAAGAGGTCTCAAATATTAAACGCACTTACTTACTTAATGATTTTTAATATAATATCAAGTAATTGCTTAATAATTATAACTTTTTCAAATAACTGTAAATCATTTGTGCAATTTTTTTTTTAAAAAAAGAAAAGCAAGGGTTCAAATAGCTACTGCCTAAAAGCCATTTTCCTCCGAATAGTTTGCTCTTTCAGCATACCTGCAATAAGGCAATAATTTTGCTTTTTGCGACCAAATTTTTGATAAGGTTTTTCTTAACTTTTCTTTTTCTTAAAAAGTTTTGCTCAGTTTGGTTCTGAGATCATCATTTTCTTTTTCAAGTTCCTTTTCCCACGCTCAAAAGTAATTTCCTCGGAGTTTAACAAAGTTCCATATATAACACGAGGAATTAGCAGCTGAATTGTTCATAGCTCGTGAAGCAAGTTGCTATGTATGTACTCCCTCCAATCTTAAATATAAGGTAAAGTTGACTTTTTTGGAGAGAAAAAGGAACCTAATTAAATTACTTTAGAGTATTTATGTTTATATATTTTCTCTAAACTAATGAGTTTGATTAATAAACTGATATATAAGTTAAAAATACACAACATATAATATGATTAAGTAACTTATTTAGTTTCATTAATCTCTTTATAAAAAAAAGTCAACTATGTCGATATTTAGGATCGGAGGAAAGTATTTTGTATTATAGATAATTATATATTAATTTATTGATTGAATGCTACTCTTTAACTTTGACTTTCTATTCCTTGTGATCACATATTCCTTTAATTTATTTATTTCTTCTTTACTTCTTCTCGTTGCTTGCATGAGACTTCAGTCTGTAGACCATGCTCTTGCATATTTCACACACACACGTATTTACATATATACATATTTTATAATTTACAATGAGTAGGAAAATCGTTCTCACAAACATCTGAAGTCTTACGTTACAACGTTTAATTAGCTGACCATTTCAAACTATATCTTTAATATAATTTAGTTTAATCCAATTACTCTCTTTAGCCTTGATAGCTAGGAGGCTTCGTTCACATCTTTTTTTTTTTCCAAAGTATTATACAAAGAATCAGAGAGATTATAAATAAGAGGTCGCGACTCGCGAACAATATACATATCTATTGTTGCGGGAAAATCATGGATTTCAACAAGGTTATCTTTACCCTTTTCTTAATTTTCGGTAAGCATAATATATCCTCATACCACAATTTTAATTCTCTTGTTCTATTTGCCATATAATTCTTTCTTTTGTTACTTCTTTCAATTCCTTGTTCTATTTACCATTTTCATCATATGATCGGGGCAAAAATACATTTTGAAACGGGTTAATAATGTCTTTCTACATCGATTCTCTAATCGGTATAAACACAATCGGTGTAGAAAGTATTGAACTTTCTAAACTGGTTGTCGAACCAGTGTAAAAAGACCTTTTTACACCAATTATATTGTTTAATAGCTAGTATAGAAAATATTTAGAGGATGATTCATAAACTGATCCCCACCCTTTTTTCCTTTTGTACGTCAATTTTGACACACTCCATGAAGAGCTAATATTTCAAATCTTTTATATTTAGAGGATAAATAATTTATGTAACAATATTTTATACTCATACACCATACTGTTATTGACTAAGTAAAGATGTGCATATTAATGTATAGTACGTAATTGTAGCTGCCTAATAACTAAAAAGGCAGCACCTGCTTTTTGACCGAGTAAATTAATCGTGCACTCGACATCCTGAAAATTGTTTGGAGATAAACCTAGCACCATAAAATATTTATTGGTGCAATTTTTCTCTGAGATGATAAAAATGGAACAATCTCACCCTTGATTTAACAGTGCCCGTCATCATGAGAGATAATGGAGTTAAGGAGGCTGTTAAATCAAGGGTAAGATTGCTCTGTTTTTATTATCTCAGGGCAAAGTTGCATTAATAAATATTTTAGGATGCTTGGTACACCTTCAATAAAAAATTTAGTTTGCTAGTTGCATCTTTACCCATTAATCAACTCGGTAAAGTGGTATACAAATAAAATATCCCTTTGACTCCTTAATACAAGGCATATTTACGTAATTTAATTAGATAAAAAAAAGTTAGTTAATAAAACGTGTATTTTCTAAAATATTATAATCATCTTCTTTAATTTCATTCTTCCCTTTCCTCCTTAATTTTTATTGAGGGAAGATCAATAGGTTTAAATTAGAAAAAGATTGATAAATGTAAAAAAAATATGTCTTATATTTAAAATTAATGTTAACTCATCAAATATATCTTATATTAAAGATGGAGGGAGTAAGTGTTATACACACACATATAGGATTTAGCTTCTCTCACATACCCTTCCCATCCTTTTCCCCTCATTTACCTTCCTTTTCCATTCTCCACAATTGGATCAAAATCTCAATAGTCTAGATTTGACATCTTATAAAAATATTATTATAGTTTTGCTTAAAAATGTAAAAAAATAAATTTAAACTGCTAAACTTTGATCCGAGGAGCTCTATATTATTATAAATATATCTTTTCCTTTTTTTTTCCATAGCAGTTGTCAACTGTTTAGATCAAATTTTTCCTAATATTTTTTATAAAATGTTAAATGTTGTTAAGATTTTGATCCAAAGTGGAGAAGGGAAAAGGATGAAAAGAATATGAGAGAGAAGCTAAATTCACACACACACAGAGAGAGAAGCTAAACTACGCATTCTGGAGAACTTTGAATTCTTGCATGGACAAATAGCCCCCCCCCCCCCCCCCCCCCCCAAAAAAAAAAACACACACACACACAGAGAAAAGCTAAACTACGCACACTTCTGGTGAACTTTGAATTCTTGCATGGACAAATAGCCCTCATAATATTTAAAACTTAACAATAAACCTACTTGAGCTTTCAAGTATGTGCCGATAACCCTTAACTATATAACTTATATATTTAAACTTTTATTTTTGTGCGCACGCAAACCCTTAATTCAAACATTGATTAATATATTATGCAAATAACCCCGCCCCTAAATATTAAGTTCTTCATGTATTATAAATTATGTACGTAATTAATTGTATGAGAGTTATCTGTGCATAGATTTAATACTCTAGTAATAGTTTAGATGGTTTAAATAATTAAGTTCGTGTGTGTGTGTGTGTAAAATGTCTTCTATATGTGTGAGTGGCATGCAGGTGCTATGGTTGTGCATGAAAATGTGAAAATGGTGAGTGCACAAAGCATCTGCATAGACATTTGCTACGTCGAAGCAGCATACATGACTTGTCCTTCCACCGGTGATCAACACCTTTTTCCTCTATGCAACTGTTGCTTGGCTTCAACCGGTTGCGTCATTTATAAAGCTGATGGAACTCCTATTTGCACCGCCAAACCAATGAACGATCATTAATATTATAATCCAACCCTACATGTATCACAACTCAATAAGTACATACGTACATTTGGATCATATATGCCCGCCATAATCACTGTATTTTATAGATCTATCCATATGTATAAAAAATATAATCTATAATAAATCACAACTACGAGTTGTGCGGCTTGCTCTTTCCTGTGTGTATGTAATATATAAAGTAATGCATGTCGTCTGAGTTGCCTCATGGAATAAGACTTCTTGTTATTTTTATATACATTTGTGTGTGTATCACTGTTTTGGATTGATAAATACTCCTTTTTTTTTTTTGGAAGATATAAATATTCTAGGTGTAAGAATAAATAAAATAGGGATATTCGAGTGAGGTTTCTTTTATTTTGCATAAAACAAGCCATCCAAAAACGCTTTTCACAAAAGGAAGTTAAACAGTTTTTTTTTTTTTTTTTTAAGAAAGATTATAAACCAGTCAAGGTAGTTTTCCAAGTTTTAATTATTTGTAGCTGCTTAACGTGTTATCCCTTTGCTCTAATGCGCTTCCCATTCTTTGAATTTATGTATTTCTCCTCCTTAATGTGTCAGATCATTCATTTAACGTGTTAAACATTGTCTGAGTTCAATTCTTCATTATGGAAATCCATTAACGTGTTAATATTTGTTCTTACTATGTTATTCAATTGTGTTTCTCAGTTGTTCCATTTCAAAGAATATTCAATTAACACGTTAAATCATCCACCTAACGTGTTAACCTTCTTCATGCCTTTTGCTCTTTGAAATTTTTCTCTAACATGTTAGTCCTAATGATTAATGTGTTAATAAGCTTAAATGTTCAAATCCAATTTTATGATAAATCTCCTTAATGCGCGTTAACCCCTTGATTCTAACATGTTAACCAGGCCTTGCAGACTTAATGTTTGTCTAAAATTTTCTTAATGTGTTGAGCATGAGCAAATGTGATTACGAGTTTCATGTTTCAACCCAATCTCTGGATTGGCTTTTGGAGAATGATGGAAGAAAGAGTGATATAAAAGTAAGGGAAAATTATAATAAATGACCTAAGAAAAATAATATTTATTAAGAAAACCCATAAAAATGGTAATTATTTTGAAGGACCAAGACTTAAAACATTAAAATAAAAAGACTAAATTGCCCTTGGTTCAACAATTTTTGCGTAAAGGTAAGAAATCCAAAAAAACATTTTACATTTACAATTCCAAATTTTTGTGCTTACCGTACATTGCCTCAGGTCTTGAAAAGAGATAAATTCATAAATTCATAGAACATAGGGGGGAGGCCTGGGAGATCTTTGTCAACGGAATAACATACGGTTCCTCCACGGAGAGATAAAAAAATTACTAGTAGAGATTCTAACTTACATATTCCGGATTATAGTTTGATCTCTATTTATCATTTTCAATCAATCACTTGATTGATTTAATTAGATATAATATGGGAAATCGACTAAGTGTAATTTAGTCTTTCTATTTTAATTTTTGGTCCTTCAAAGTAATTACCATTTTTATGGTCCTTCTTAATAAATATTATTTTTCTTAGATCCTTTATTATAATTTTCCCTAAAAGTAATTTTACATAATAGATTTTGAAGAATAGTTTAGAAAGAAAAAAAAAACTGGCCAAAATAGTTGTTTTAATAAATAGATTATGTAAAATAATATATTAAGAAAATTTTATTAAAAACTTCTAACCCCATGTCTCTCATTTTTTTAAATCTAACTGAATTTTTTTTTTTCCTTTCGTTGACTTTTCCTTCCCTGTCTTTATACCAAACAAGCCATAATCGCCCATTTAGTAGCATGGAATTGGACTCTGAGAAGTGGAAGCAGAACCCAATATCGGGTGTTGGGTGTCATGGAACTCACTTCCGTGGAACCCATAGTTCCACCTGGAATTTAGTTCCCACCCTTACCCTCTTGGAACTGGAATATGCAGACTAGGGGTGTTTAAAGTATCCTGTTTCCGATCGTTCCAGCCCAATCCTGAACATTTTGATCTCCGGAATTTTCGTCCTAGCGGGGATCAAGCCATATTACGGTGATCCTGATTCCTATCATTTTTTTTTTTTTAATGTTTTAACTTATAAATTAAGTTATCCTTTTATTTTTATATTTGTGAACCTCAAATTAAGTTATCATTTGATAAAATGTTTATCACATCCTTAGTAGAGTTAAACTGTATATATCGTGACACTAATTCTAACTATATAATTTATAAAGATAATAATGAATATGATAATGATGAGGATGATGAAATGTTATTATTCAATTCTAGATCAATTTTTATAATTATTATGGCACTGTTAGTTGTTTAATGAGCACATTAATTATATTAACAATAGAATATGAAAAATTTGACTAATATAATAATATTTTTAACGAGGCGGACCAAACCAGGACCCGGATGCAATTTGTATCCCGACCAAAACCGAGACCATGAACCGAGATTGAGGTATCCCATGAGCACACCAAACATACTTCAAGTTAATTACTTCCACTTCTATTTCTACTTCTAGTTCCAGTTCCAGTTCCATTTCCACTTCCAATTCCAATTCTGCTTCCGCCATTTCCACTTCCACTTCTATAAAAACTCTTCCATTATACTAAACGAGGCATAAATGTGTGTTTTAATTTTAAATTAGCTTTTGAAGAATAGAATTTGAGTAGAATAGGTTTTATGAAAAGAGTGATAGTGTTGTGAGAATATTTTTTTAATTATTTGTAAATTACTACAAATAACACAATTAAGTTAATGGGATGATTATATTACACAATGTTTGAGGGTAGTTTGATAATCAATAAATCACTTTGTCATAAGCTGGACCGGTGCACTTCACTAAAACCATGTGTTTTGGGCTATAAAATAGATATTGAGCTTTAATAGGTGTTTGGATAATTTGGTTTGAAAATTCAAACCATGGATTGCACACATACACACAATATATATATCCGCACACACACATATACATATATATATATATATATATATACATATACATATATATGTATATATATATGTGTGTGTGTGTACATGTGTTTGTGTGTGTCTGAAGGTCAAACTCATAAGTTTATTAAGCAATCTCGATGATAGTGATGTAAATTCATATCATAAACTTATAAGAGTTTTCTTTTATCAAATAAGAACTAATAGTGCATAATTAAATAATTAAAAATAACCAATTATAACAATTTGATTTAAATATATTTTAAATCCAAATAATTGAAATTAAATCTATCAACATTCATAATTTATCATACTCAACAAAGAAATTTCCCTAAAATTCATATATAAAGTCACCGAGTATAATCAAAATGAAAAAGTTAGCATGACTTTAAGAGTAATTAAGCTAACACAACTTTGTAAGTTAGAAACATAAAAATGGAAAACTTCGATATATGAACTTGTAAGTTTAACTAAATTTATAACTAGCATGAATTTAAGAACAATTTGACACGATTTTATAAAGTAAAATGGTAAAAAGTTAAACTTAGAGAGCCAACTTGTGAGTTTGGTAACAACGTATGTGTGTCAAAAAAAGTGATTTGGATTCAATCAAAACACCCATTAAAAGTGAATAATGCTTATTTTTCCAACACCAATGGGAAACTGTCAGAGAGTCCGTGGTTCACTTTGTGAAGCAAATATTTCTTCATCCAGAGAGGATATGTGAAGTAAATAAGACATTCTGGTCTTAATCCGAAGACGGATCACCCCGAGACGTTTAAGGATCTTAGACCAATAAGCCTATGTAACGTGATTTACAAGCTGGTTACAAAGATCGTGGCAAACCGAATGAGGGGGTTCATGTCCCAAGTTATATCCCCAAATCAATGTAGTTTTGTCCCAGGTCGGCATAGCTCGGATAACATTATCGTGGCCCAAGAGGTTATTCACTCCATGAGAACAATGGGTGGAAAAAAGGGATTTATGGCTATTAAGATCGATCGGAGAAGGCGTATGACGGGGTGAACTGGAAGTTCCCGCTTAGTTGCTTGCATGAGCTCAACCTTCCTACCAACCTCATTAGGGTGGTGGAGCAATGTATTAGCTTGCTAATCTTCAACTTTTGTGGAATGGTAGTAAGGCGGACTTCTTCAACACTTCCCGTGGGGTTAGACAGGGTGATCCGCTCTCGCCCTACCTATTTGTGATATGCATTGAGAAGTTGGCACACATGATACAAGAACGTATGGCAGCGAAGAGGTGGAAACCTATATGCCTTACTAAGACCAAGGGCCACCAATATCGCATTTGTTCTTTGCGATGATATTATCGTTTACGGAAGCCTCGCTCCAACAAGTAGGAATGGTAAAAGAATGTCTGGATCATTTCGTGAATGCTCGGGCTTAAAGTCAATGATTCGAAGACTCGGGTGTTCTTTTCCAAGAACATAAATCATATCGAAATGCGGAAATCGGCGATGCACTTGGTTTCACTCTAACGGCGGATCTTGGGAAGTATCTTGGGGTGCAAGCGCATCATAAGAGAGTGGGATTGGACTCGTTTCAAGCGGTCATTGATAAGGTCAAGGAGCGGTGGCGCGGTGGACCCCTAAGACTTTCTCCTTATTGGAAGAGCTACGCTTGTTTCCTCGGTGTCTTCCGCTATCCCGGCATACACAATGCAAACATCCCACCTTCCTAGTACGGTTTGTGAGGCCCTGGAAAAGCAAAATAGATCCTTTTTGTGGGGTAGCACGCAGAGTCGTAAAGTGCCCCTTGGTTGCTTGGGATGAGGTGTGCATGGAGAAGCGAAAGGGCGGTTTGGGGTTGAGGCATGCAAAGTACCAAAACCAAGCCTTCCTTATGAAGTTGGGATGGAGACTAGTCACGCATAGGGAGGACCTATGGGTTAAGGTTGTACGGGACAAGTATAAATGTGGGGATGACTTAATCCCTCGCATTGAGGCTACACGACCGGTTCAAATGTGTGGACGGGAATTAAGCGAACTTGGGATAAAGTTCGAGGGGGATCGAGAGTACAACTAATCCCACCGGCGTGCGATGGAAGTGGGAGAGGCATGGTGAATTCACGGTGAAATCGGCATATAGCGTGGTTTCTAACAAGGGAAGGGAACATGGATACAA